>JACMIF010000679.1:0-26747 GCA_014805445.1 Diplogasteroides magnus | reverse complement strand
CCTCTCCGTTTCCCTTTCTCCCTCAAAGTGCATCCGTGATCACGGCCGAAATTCCGTGATCACGACTTTTTCACTCTCGCCGGTCGGTATCACGGTTCGGCAGTGGGCAATTTTCGTGAGTAATTAGCATTCCCTGCCGACGATGTAAATTAGTCGGCATTCCGAATTTCTCTGCCGAATTTGAAACCCTACTAGTTAGTCTCCATTGAGTCTGTTCAATGTTCCTTTGTTGAGACTTCTGTCGATCGATTGTCTACTCGACTGAAAAGGGCGAGATTCTTCGTTGATGAAAGGAAGGAGTTCGAGGCTAAAGACAGGTAGAAATGAGTGAATGTACAATGATGTCATGTTGTTACAGGAAGATGGCAGAGGCCAACTTTGAGAGAGTCAACTTCTGGGGAATAATTAATACTTGTGTTATGTTGAGTGTCGTCATTGGACAGGTATGAATAGTGTGTCTCTTTCCTTCCTCTCTTCTTTCTACAGGTCATTATCATTCGTGGATACTTTTCATAGATTCTTCACTTCCATCATCTGTACAATGCAGCGAGTCATTCTTGTTATTTCTATTAGTAGTGGGTTGATATTCGTATTTCTACTTGTTTGTGTCTAATTAGTCGTCCTTGTGCAGCTTAGGACAGATTGTCTGATCTCTTCCAATTTGTTCTCATTTCAATTCGGGCCTTCCATCACTTGTATCTGTCCACACGGGTCAATCATTCATAATGTGCTTTAATTGGAATGAAGTGCTCATGATTGGAACAAGTTGAGCCTTTTATCTGAGAGTGAAAGTATACACAGGGGGAATACACGTTTCGTTGAGAGGATACACAAGAAAGACAACGAATGGAGACAAGAATAGGCAAGAAGGCAATGGTTCCTATTGAGAAGGAGTTATCGGATGAGAGTGGGATAGAATGGAGGAGGAAGAGGACCTGGAGGGACTGAAACAAGGAATGGATTGATATGGAGGGAACGAAAAGGAGGACGAAATCTAGATGGAGAGAACTCTTGAAGGAGACGAGATACTGAATGAACAATGGAAGAGAATGAAGGACGATCGAGAGGATCGGATCTCCAACATGATAACATTAGATCATATCTGAAAGGATATATTGATTGGTAAGGGAGAGATGACATACACTTGATCAGGACAGTAAAGTGGTTGGGGAAGACGTCTTCCTGTCTCAAGGAATGGACGAACTGACTGAATGAGACAAGATGAGTAGAGAAGGAAGGATGGGTCAACCTGATTGGATAATTGAGAATATGGAGATGATGCACGAGAGAGAAGTTCCCATAGAAGAACACCGAATGACCACTGAGGTACACATGAGAATAGAAAGGAGAGAGAGAAGACTTACAACATCTGTTTGTGTAGAGAATACACTTCTATCCCTCAGTGTCTCAATTGCCAACCATTTGAGTGGAAGACTGATATTCATTCTTTCCCTTTAATTCTCTTCCATTCACTTACCGTGCAGGGAGATGTTCTCTATCATTCATAGCTGTATTACATTCAATTGCCAATCCAAAATCAGCCACCCTCACTATTCTATCCGATGAAATCCTCAAGAATCATCCCTTGAATGAACAATCTCAATTGGACTCACATGCAGTTTCTTGCAGCGAGATCTCTATGTACAAGTCCTCTCTGTGACAGATACGCCATTCCCCTTCCAACTTGTACTGCCATCTCTAACAGTTCAACCACACAAAGGGCCTCAATCAGGGCACGATTATTGATTGATTACGGTAGACACAAACTCTGAGAGGATCTCCAATGTATGATCGAAGATCTCCTTGATCCATGAATGGAAGTAGAATCCACGGAGTTCCTGAAGGCGAGTTGTATTGATGGATGATGATCTCCTCTTACCATTTGGTGCAATTGTCACTCCCACGAGAGAAAGAACATTTGGATGGTGTAAGTCCATCATGATTACTGCCTCCTCCATGAACTTCTCAACTGATGTCAGGTCCCCACACGAATCACCTGAATCTTACAGTAATCGAATGAGTGGAAGGGAAAGACCTTTGAGTGTCTTGACTGCCACATGTCTTCCTCCCTTGGCCTCCTTCAATCTTCCCTTGTAGACGTTTCCAAAGTATCCTTAATTCCTTCCTGGTTGAATCATGACTTCTCCCCTGTGGCTGTTTGTCAATTGGAAGTCTCTTCCTTCTCTCTTCACTATTCTGTTTGATCATCCTCATCTCACGCATTCTGTCCATCATTCGGTCACTTTCAACCCATTGAAGGTCTCACGTTGTGTGCATTGCTACTACGACAAATGACAAACAACAGAAAGGTATACACGACGAGAGAAGGGAAAGGGGTTCAGGATGATGATGCACTCACACGAATGTTTACTCGAAGGAAAACAGAAATAGAAAGAGATCAGCTGAATTCTCGAACGGATTACTACCGTACCTTTGCCGATGCAGTGATCGATAGTGACTGAATGTGAAGGGATTAGAAGAGTGAGAATACAACGACGAAGAGAAGGATTCATCTGTCGAAGAAGGGCGACTTCAGCCGTCGAGGACGAAGATGATGTTGACACTGAAGATGAAAGGAATTTCACACGAAGAGACACGAATGGACTAGGCTCTCCAAATCGGTGGCAAAGCGCATTTCTCGTTTGTCTAATTTCCGCGGAGCGGTTGTCTCTGAGCTCGATAGACAACCATTTCTAGTGGATGAGAAATGCACTTTTCTACCTATTTAGAAAACCTATAATGGACCTCCAGGAATGAGTAAATGGGAGTGAGGACATGGAAGTCTTACCATTCCTTCTTGATTGAGTAGCATATGTGAGGGATGGTTGACTGACATGTCTTGTGAATGTTTTGTGTCTACGAAGAAGAGTAGAAGAAGGAGTAAATGGAGAGGATGAGATATCAGATTCAGAATCAGAAGATGAATTCCATGCAGGATTGAGATAGACACGGGCACGCATGGAAGTAGGAGAAGAAGAGTGGCAGAAGGAAGACAAATAGAAGAAAGTGAGAGAGTTGAGAGAAGAAAAGAGAAAAGGAAAGACGAGTTCTGGAATCACAAAAGTCTTAGGGAATCCCACAAGAAGAAGAATGTTTCTGTTCATGGATCACATTTCATTCCTTCTTTTGTCTCATAGTTTGTTCTCCCCCTTTGAGATTCCCTAACTGTTTGTCTTCAACAAGTTCTCTTTCCTTTGGGGGGATGGATATGGGGGGATTAGTGACAGTGAATACTTACTTGTATGACAAGGAGAGGACAAAATATTGGAGTGAAGAGAACGAAGGGCACATGTGAACTGTACAATCAGAGCAACAATGGCAATGGATAGAGCTACGATCTGGAATGAATGCATTGTAATCACTTGTTATGACAAACAATTGAGTTGTCATCACTACCATCCACCGATAAAGTAGCGCTCGGTATGTTATAAGATCCTGATCAGAATCCAACTTGTTAGATACCGAGCACTACTTTCTCGAAGGACGGTAGTTCTTGTCGTTTTGAGGAGAAGATAATAAGACTCACGAATAGAAGAGCGATGAATAGTGCAGGACTTGAAAGGATTGTCTGAGTGTCCCCCACTCCCTTCTTGAGGATTGAAATGGATGAAGGGATCGAGGAAGATGAAACATCCTCAACGAATAATCAAGTTGTAAAGAGAGAAGACAGACAAAGGAAGACTATTACATAGGGGGAATGGAATGGGATAATGGTTGGGACAATCACAATGACAAGGAGACAATCTACTCATTTCATATAATCGAGTGTCTTCCCTTTCACAAACGACCTCTTAGGAGAAGGGGAATGACAAGTAAGAAGAGTGTGACTGTTACCTGTAGAGCACTGAGAATGAGACTATTCTCACTCATCTCATTCCTCTTCTTCTACTTTCTGCCATCAAAGATAAACGAGGAATCTGTATCAACGATCGAATAGAAGACAACGAAGGGAATCTCATGTCGATCAAAGGAAGAGAGCATCTCTCGTGTAAAAAGAGGATCAAAAGGGATTGATAGAGTGAGAGAGTGAATGAAAGGGGGAGAGTACAGAGAAAGAGAGACTTCTCCCGGATATCATCCCATTCTTGGGCAGAACGAGGTTCATTGAGATGAAAGAGGATGAAGGAAACCAGTTAAAGAAGACTTATCACTTAAGAGAAGAGAGGAATGAGGACAATTACAAAATGGGTATGATAATGGAAGAGAAGAGAGAGTGGCTTATGGACTATGCATCAATAGTGGATGGACATTCATGGAAAGGGCTTGATCCGTAAATTGAGAGAAGAGAACAACCGGACGAATAGGTGGCAGTGAAGACTGAAAGGGAACGGAAATGGAAAGTGAAAGGAATCGAGAGGACACATGTGCCTTAGGGTGAAGTATACTCTTCAGTTTGTGTGGAGAGAGAGAGAGAAAGAACAGACTGGTAGTCACTAGGGTCAACAGTCAAAGGGTACACAAAAGAGATCTTGTAGTGAGTGATCATGGAATGACTAAAGGGAATGCATGTCTCATTTGGATAGTCTATCACTCTACTGGATACACTCTACTCTTCATGAATCAGACTGGCCCTGGGGGGACAAATAGTGGAGGGAAGTGTGATCATTACAGGGAGACTCATTATCACCACCCAATAGGGCAGGATGCAGCTTATGGAGGTTGAAGGAACAGGTTGGGAGTGAATGAGGATGGAAAGAGTCGAGAGGCCACACTTTATCATGCCCTGAGGGCACACTTCAGTCTGTACAAGACAATCACACTTCACATCATCAAAAGGAGAGAACAACTGAGTGAATGCCATCAATTGGAATCAATTCCCATTATCAGTTCGTCTATTATACAATTTGTAGCTAACGGTCATTGCAAACTATGCATAAGACAGTACAAAGCAAATGTATATAATCTTCTTTACATTATCATTATTACTACTACAAATGTACATGTTTCTTCTTTGAAAACTACCTATAAATGTAATAACTTAGCGTGTATAATCATGTTGATCCATTCTCTGAGGCTGGCTCTGTTGCTGATTACCGTATGCATCAGTTGCGTATTGGGAATAGGGGGGATTTGGTTGTGGGTAGCCACCCTGATTGGGAGGGACTGCGTAGCTGCCCGGAGCGGGTTGTACAGGATAACTGCCCTGTGGTGGTTGTTGTTGTTGTGGTGGGGGATATGGTTGTTGATATCCTTGTGGAGGTCCTCCATAATTGGTTGTATATCCTTGATATTGAGTGTATCCTTGTGTATTTGATTGTGGATATGCTCCTTGTTGAGTATTTGCATATTGTGGTGGTCCTCCCCCTCCATATCCTCCCTGATTGTATCCTTGTGGAGGATATGACTGTTGTACAGGATATGATTGTTGTTGTGAGTAATGTTGAGTGTATTGTGATGGAGGAACATAATTGGGAGGGGCCATTGTAGATGTATTGACTCCTTGTGAAGAAGGAATCAAATGTTGAGGAGGAAGAAGACGAACAGTTGAAGTGGGAGGAATATCTGATTGTTGTTGTTGAAGGACCCATTCTTGTGATGATTCCTCATCTACAATCAATCAATACAAGATAGACTCTTCATTCAACCCACTTCTATGAATGGCAATGGGTGGTCTCATTCTCCTTTGAGGGGATATAACAGTCTGTTGTAATGGAGGACGATTGGATGAATCACCAATGGGTGGAAGACCAGAGACTGAACAAAGAACAGAAACATTAGATAACTCGGACTCTTCCTCCCACCATTTCTCTGTGCCATATGTTGTTGCATTGATTGTCCATGACTGTAGTAGCTTTGTTGTGTCTGTTGTACTCCAGTTGAGACAGCACTCACAGGACGAATTGCCTGCTAATGAGGGAACGACTACGGTAGACTATAGAGAAGAACTTACAGGTGGATTACTGTAGAGTGCAGATGAGGAAGAAGAGATGGTGGAATGGGAAGAGACTGCCAGGGCTTGTTGTTCTTGAGCCTGTACCTACAATAGATACAGTAACCACTTTCATTCACACAATTACTCACTTCTCTGGCACGATTAAGAATCTCTTGAACAGATTTGGTGACAGCAGAATTGGAAGCGACGTCCTGTACTGTCATGGACAATCCCTTCTCTCGTTTCTCTGGTTCAACACCTTAATTGACACATTCAAATACGAACACGAATAAGGAATAAGAACCGTCAACGCGTGGCTTTTGGTGTGCCTGAATGACGTGATTCTGAAGTCCTACGGTAGTCTTGTACCTTAAAAAACAAAAGAACTAGTCAAGATTACGGTAGATGAGTACCTCTTAGAGCACTGTGAGCACTTGTGAGGTCTCTGCATGGCAAATTTGGTGGGAGTAGGAGGGGCAGAAGTTGTACTTGGAGACGCAGGAATAAGTGAATTCTCAGTGGGTATTCCCATAGAAGTTGATGAAGGAAGAGGCATTGAAGGAGTGAGAAGAGAAGAAGAAAGAATTGAACCTCAAGAGTATCCATTTCAATCAATGACAATCAATAAGAGTAATACCTGTAGTTGCAGTTAGTGTTGCATTGTCTCCTCCTCCTCCTTCTCCCTTTCCATGTGTATTCCTCATATGATATCTGTGACATACCGTATCCCTTTCCTTCTCTCATTCATTCACTCACTTGACTCCTTGTAGATTCTTGTATCTCTTATCACATCCTTCCACATGACATTTGTATCTGAGTATTCAATAAGTTTATTCATCCCCTCTCTCTCACTCACTTCCTCTCATCTCCATTCCCTTCTCCCATTCCTCCTCCTTCCTCTTCTCCATCATCTGTTCTTTCACTCTCTGACATTCTCACAGGCATTCTATTCATTGAAAGTGATGACGACACTCAAATTCATATATTATTATCTCTAGAACTAAACTGTACATACTGGTGGAAGTTCTCTTCCTGTAGTACTCAAAAGAGAGTTTTGTGTGAGTCTTGGGCACAGGAATGGGCCTCTTACCATTGGGGAAGAGACTGAATGAGAAGATAGTACAAGTGAATGAATACAGTACTCGCCGATATACACTCGATGGCTTGACACATCTACTGGCTTCTCCTTCAAGATGAACATCGTCTTCTGAAAATAGTCACATTCAGCAGTACAAATGGTATCAATCCATTTACTAACGGATGCCTGTCATTTGTACAGAGGAATACACTTGTACACAAATGTCCCTGTTTATTCACACCTTACAAATATAAAGGAATATTAAATATAAGAGACTTACTTGCATGAACATCTTCAATGTGTGCGATGACATCATAGACTGATGCAAAGTTGAGTGAACAACGAGGGAAGGGACACGAAGAACTGCCGAAGAAACAAAGAGACATCTACAATCTTATGGTTAGACAAAAACATGAAACAGGGAAGAGAGATAGCTCGTGGCTGCGCTACAAACGCCAAATAATAATGGACAAACAACTTAGAACAACTCTTTATTACTCTCGATCTATAATAGATGATAATTTGGAATAAGAATACAGTTAGCTGTTATTCCAGTATATATATGAGTCAAGCAAGGTAAATATGCTCATAAAGAAGGCGTTATATATGCGTGCAAGTTAGGCAGATCATGAGAAAAAGGGTATAATTGCAAGAATACAACATTTGACTGTACATACAAGTAGGAAATGAATAAGCTACTCGTAAAGCTACATCGGGATAAATGAGTTCAGAGGCATTAATTACTTATGCAGCATTGGTGACTATGTCATTATATAGTACACGAGTGAGATTGTCCTTGTCACCCATTTTGAATTCCTCTCTCAGTGGCTGAAAGAGAATCACTAATGAATAAAGAGGAAATGAAATACCAACCACTCTCTTGGACACTTTGCTCAGTGCAGAAGTGAATAGAGAAGGAGGATCCAGCCAAATGGACTGAGTATCATTTGTACGACTTTGTGATCTGGAATCAATGACTCCACCAAACACGAGAAGTTGTCCTTCCTTAAGAAAAGAAAGAGTTGCAATTAAGAGAAGGAGAATATACTCAAACCTTAGTCACTGTAGAATCATGGAAGAATACGGGTGTCGCCATTTCGCAGATGAATTTCCATTCATGAGAATCCAGATTGAAAGACCAGACGTCTCCGAACATTCTCACCTAAACAATATTCATTTGATCAGACTATAAAGATAGTAACAAATGGGATCAATTCATTTGCGCACAACAAGACATAACTCTTTCAGTTTTCATTTTCATGATTGCGGTGATAGTTTCTTGCTTCAACGAGGCAAACGACTTTAGTGTTGGTTGCGAATCGTGAAAATGAAAACTGACAGAGAAATGGATTGTTCGCAAGTGTCCCAATCGCGCGTTGCACGCAAATGGGATAATCCCTAACAAATACCTGATGGCCCTCTCCTTGTCTAATATCCTCTGAACTTCCTCCAGTAATCACTACAATTCTTCCCCACCGAGCGAGTCCATGACATCTCAATGTCATCTTTCATTCAATTAACAATAGATGTATTACCTTCTTCCAGCTGGATATCCATGTTCTGGATCAGGAGAAGGAAAGACAGTGTCAAAGTCTCCTTTCTTAGTGTCGAATACAAGAAGCTGTTAATTAATAACTTCAATCATGAATGGATGTCATCACTAACACTCTCGAAATTGTTGACCATACTAGGAGTTCCTCCACCGAAGAGATAAATCAGTCCCTTGTCCAGTGTAGCTTCCATACGGTACACTCCATTCTCGTAGCGCTGAGACGGTTATCATGGTCCATATATGATTATAAAAACCAACCGACAGTACAGGAGCCCAATTCCACGTTTGGATACTGCCATTTCCACTCTTGCGAAGGGTATACACATCAAGTCTGATATTGGAGAAATTTCTTTACTGGTATCATATACGAGTTACCTGAATTCTTGTCCATCTGTGCCACCGATAGTGTAGTAAACTTTCTTTTCATCGTCCCATACCATAACCTGTAACACCCGTAAAGTAAATACATGAGCAAACGCGTATGACTAACATGTCCATAGCTTCCTGGGCGATTTCCTTGAGGAGTAAAGCGATTTATATGTACCTAAAAAGTATTAAAATGCAATAACAAAACAAACGATGTGCAACCTGATTGTCCTTCACATGTCCAAAATAAACATGAGAGTCGAGATGCTGTCCAAATGGAATATCAGTCCCACCATACACAAGGAATTCACCTGAAAAATTAAATTTACACAAAAAAGTGGAAAACGGCTTACCAAATCCATTTGAACAAGAAGAGAATGAGGCAAGATGTGTGGGGAAAGATGAAGGAATCTCCAACTTCGTCCATCGATGAGTTATCAAATTCAGTTGCCACATCTACAAAAAGATTATACGGATATGGAAAAAAATCTAAAAAGTTAACCTCCCTGAGGATGACACCTTCTGGTGCAACACCTGTGTATCCCCCGATCACATACATGTAGTCACTATCCACGAAGATGCGATGGCCACTGCGCTGCTCAGGGACGGCTGAAGATTGAGTTCAATAACTTCACATACGAAATTTGAACTGATTTATATTTATCATTCAAGAAAACTATTGAAAGTCTTCTCCATAAAAATGCTATAACTGTAAACAATAAACTTAACAATAGGGTTAGTTAAAAGTTTCTACTCACGATTTGACTCAGCATCTGCATATTCAATCGTCGTCAACTTGCGTACATGCGACTGAAAAGAAATATGGTTAATATAAGCTTTATTAATGAAAACATTCGATGGCTGCTATTTCCTCGAAATCTTAAAAACCCAACAACTAACCTGATCCCCTGCTGAAGCCTTATTTCGGGAACTGTTTCCCCGGACACGTCCGCGATCGCTCATCCCTAAAATCTTCGTAGGTTAAGCAATGTTATCGCCATTTTCCAATGCAATGAAATAGCTAGAATAAATCAAACTGGTAAACGCAGCAGTTTCAAGCTGCATAAAGGAAAACATCAGACACCACAAAAACGTCAAAGTTTAAATTGAACAAAATGCGCCAACAGGCGGATATTTTTTGCTGGCGCGAATATAGTTTTATGTTTTTGTTTGTTACATGTTTTTGTGACCCTTGTAACAGGCTTTAAGCTGCCTTATCTCTGCTCTTTTGTTCCTGAATGTTGAAAAGTTACTTCTGTATTAAGCGATATATCACCTAATTTTGTTATTGGCACATATAGCATATTTTTAACCTAATATTCATGCATATTTCCCAATTGGTAGTGTTATTTTTCTCCCGACTAAACAAATGTGGTCGATTCTCCTATTCTCCTATTATATTAGGAGGAGATCGTAATAGATATCTCCATACACGCAACATGTATCCGATTGGTCAAGGGTTGCGTGCAATTCGTGGAATTTGATGACCGTTTCAGATAGTACTCAAAATGTGTCTCGTGCTGGGTGAATATCTCTTGACAATCTTGTGAACATGCTCTGATATGACTAGTTTGACGCATTTCTTGCTTATGCTCAACACTGTTTTATGACCCGATTATGGAAGTAATCAGTAAACCAAAACTGTGAATCACTTCTTGTTTAGTGTTCTCTATCAAGCATTCAACTGTCTTCCTCTCTAACATTGAATTCACTTTGAACAACAAAGTCAATATTGCGTGTTATTAGTGTGTTTCCCTTTGGTTTTCCTCTCTCGACGATCGATGCCTTCGTCTGAATTCCCTCAACAACTGACTACTCTTGACATCGTTCCGCATCTCTTTCCTCTTCTCGTCTTTTCATCCCCTCTCGTCTCACACTACGAGTGAATTTCTATCTCCTTCGGAATTTCGCAAGAATTCTTTCCAGATATGCTTCAATTTTACCAATGAAGTCTTGAATGTTCACTAATGGGTTGCTGGCCATTCCAATTTGACGTACTTCCTCACCCTATCTCTCTTTGTTCCCTTTTCTACCTTGGAGAAAGCCCCATTTCCCTTCGCTCGAATTGTCTGCTGGCTGGCGCTTCGATTAGCGGGGGCTTCTCTTTTCCTTCATATCCTTTGCGGGGGCTAACGAGATTGCGCAATGTCAGCAATTGTTTTTTTTGCACTTATGAATTATGTACTCAGTATATCGGACTTGTTGAGAGTATGGTCGAACCATCGGCTGAGACTGTAGGAGCTGAATCAGTGGAAGGAGTGAAAAGGGCGGATGAGGATGTTGGAGTGGAAGGAGTGAGGAGAAGAGCTCCTCCAGGTAGTTTTGTTCATTAATAGGGATATATAATGGATTGGTTAAGGTGATGGTCGTCCAACATCTGATGAGAGTGACATGGATCATGCAATTATGCAAGATGAGGAAAGGTGAGAACGAATTGGCACTTATGGACTGTATAAGTAATTGAATATCTTAGTGATGCTCCTGCTGAACCGAGGCACAAGTAAGTTATTACTGGATGGATGAATGTTGTTATGCAATTGTGTTGAATACTTCGGCATGTCTAACTTTTGTGTGTATGCATGTTCTACTGTTTTCAATATGTCCCTTGTTTTTTTTCTATTGTACATGTTTGTTTTTAGGATTGAGAAGCTGACGAAGTTACTGCCGCAAGGATCAGATCACATGGGAGCTGTGGTTGATTCTTTTCTGGAATCGTTTATTCCTTCTCGGTATGTTCAATATGAAGTCCTCACTAATACTGGTCCATCATATATCATTCAGATACCGTAATTATGTGGTGCGTTTCATCGCCACCATATTTATGGTCAGCACATTTACAGTCATTGTAAAGCAAGGTGCCTCCGCTCTGATGATTTGTGTGAGTTTTTTCTTCATCTGGGGCGTATCATTTTTCATCTATTGATATTTAGGTATTTTTAATCCAGTTCAAGTGCTTCCAAGAACTAATTTCCATTGGATTGGCAGTGTACAGAGTGTACGATCTTCCTTGGTTTAGAGTTTTGTCTTGGTTAGTCGCTTGTATATATTACACCACACAATATAGTTCTTTTCAGGTATTTTCTCTTCACTTCGAATTACTTCCTGTTCGGAGAAATTCACATTGGATACTGGGGCATACTGCTAAGGAAGGATGTTAGTTTTTGTTCTCAAGTTGCTCATTTCTGACACTGATACCATTTGTAGAATTTTTTGAGCTTCTTGGTTGTCTATCACAGACTCATTTCATTCTTCCTCTACTGCCTTGGATTCGTATGGTTAGTTAAAATTCAATTCAAACGGACTCAATTTTACTATACACATGGACAGATTCATTCAGGTTCGTACTATCCCTTCGTAAGGGCTACTACATGAGACAGTTTTCCCTGGTTTGTCTTATTCACTTCGTTGAACATTATTTACAAATATATATAATTCAGTTTGCATGGACACACGTTTCTCTCCTTTTGATCGTTACACAATCAATGTTAATCATTGGTAACATCTTCCAAGGAATCATATGGTCAGTCTTTCATACTGTAGTCATATCTGATTGAATGAACAGGTTCCTCGTTCCCGTTGCAATTATCATCTGTTGTGACATCATGTCGTACATGTTTGGATTCTTCTTCGGAAAGACTCCTCTCATTAAGGTTTGTCATTCGATCGAATAACACTTGACATAGACTCTTTCAGTTGAGTCCAAAGAAGACATGGGAGGGATTTATTGGAGGAGGAGCGAGCACTCTTGTTTTTGGCATTGTGGTAAGTTGTTGGAGATGTTGAATGAAGAATGAATTCAATTTCAGTTATCGTACTACCTTGTCTCTAATCCATTCTTTGTATGTCCATTAGAAGATTACTACACAGAGAACACTAACTGTACCATTCCTTCCTCGTTCCAACTCAGAGAATTCGCATTGCCTAAACCGTTTGGATGGTTCAAGTCACATGTAAGGGAGTGGTTTGATGTAGAAAGAGCAAAGAGTCTTCTCATAGGTATCGATATATCCCTTCATCCTGCATTCTATTCCATTGTCTCTCTTTGCATCTATTCTTGCACCATTTGGAGGATTCTTTGCATCAGGATTCAAGAGGGCATTCAAAATCAAGGTATTATAGTGAGATAACAATTGAGACAATTGATTCCATTCAGGATTTTGGTGATGTAATTCCTGGTCACGGAGGTCTGATGGATCGATTTGACTGCCAACTTCTGATGGGAACATTTGTCAATGTCTACATTTTCACATTCATTGCGTAAGTATTTGATGGATGAATGAACGAAAGTATTCTATTTGAGGGTTCCCAATCCCAGCAAGCTTATCACTCAGATACTATGGCTATCTCAAGAGAACCAACTTCAAGTTTATGAAGCCTTAAAGGATGAATTGACTAAGAATGGAGTGATATAGAATATAGCCACTGATTGATCTTTGATCTTTACACACTTGTTAAAATACCGGATTTGTACATAACCATGTGACATTCCATCAATACCCGTTGATTGGTAGTTTTCCTAATAATCGTTATTCTCATAATCTGTAATTGTCTGTTTGTTGTTCTTACTTGAAATGACACTGCACCCTACGCAAAGGCATCTCTCATTGAATTGATCAGCATTTGGAACGATTTCGCTTTAACATACCCTTCCTGTTCCACATGCTCGATAGTTCAACTCGACTAGATTCTCATTTCTTTATTGTTTCATTATGCTTACAGAGTAGACTTCTATAATAGTATGTTATTGTTATCTCGTTAATTGTAGAGAAGTGTACATAGAGAGTAGTCTTATGATCACACTCGCAATCACATACAGTATTTTATGTCTCGTCAATCTCCAATAAAGACCTTAAATGCATCTTTGATATTTATTCACCTCTGAGGTTTTGTCGATCCTCAATGCTTAAATATCTGTAGAGTGGCAGATGTGCTCACACTGGTTTCTGTTTACAGTATCTATCATGAGCGTCGACAACCTGTCTGAATTGGATGCATATCGCCAGAGGGTTATTATACTCCATTGACAATTTCCCAATAATTCCTTCTTTAGCTGGCGGAAATTTCTGTCAAGTTAGAAGCTGCGAAAGATGATGAGGAGATTGGAGAATTAGAGACGGAAAAGGCTGATTTGTTTGAACTGATCAATCTGATGGAATCAGAACAGGTATTATTGCATCTTTTCATTTGACAATGAATATGATTTTAGGGGGAGGAAGGATTGGCCATCATTAAACCAGATGAGGAGCCTGATCCTGAAGAGGAAGCAACTTGTATTGAAGATGATCTGGCTGATTTGATTGGAATGAGATGCAGGGCTCCATTTAGTGTGAGATTAGAAGGGGTAGACTTGGAGATGGAATGATTATAGGGAGGAGCTCCTTTTGGATTGGAGAAACATGCTGCCATTGTATTGGATATAGAAGGACTTGATCCAGAGAAGGGAGTCATGGTTAGTATCATACTGTATGTTTACTTCTAGATTGTATCCTTTCAGTTATCAGTACTGTATTCTCATCCAATCATTGCTTCTATGAGACCATGTCCTCATTTCATGGCTGATGTGTGTAGATTTGGAGAGAAGTGAAGGGAAGAAAGTGAAGAGTGAATGACTCCAATCCTTTCAGATGCAAGTTTTCCCATGGAAACACTGTTCCTGCATCTCAATTGGAGGATTATGAAGAACCCGATTTCACGTCAGTGATATTTTTATAGAGGAGAAAATAATTGATATGAAGACTACAAGTGTTGTTTTTTTCAGTTCAGTCACAGAAGGATCTCCTGTGCTTGTATCTGTTGATCCTCTATGGGAAGTGGGAAGAGTAACAGCAAAGGATGGAGATACACTGGCAGTGAAGATACTCAGAACTGGTATGATAGTCTTTCCATTGATTGTGATTGAATGAAGGTATTTGAGGGGCAGAAGTGAGTTCATCTGTCGATAGAATTATACCCATTGATGGTGAAATTGAAGTGGAAGAAGTTCCAATTGAAGGTCAGTTAATAATTCTTTATCAATATCATGAATATACTTTAAGCATCGGGTCAATATGCTGAATTGAAGGGAGACAAATGTGGAAATGTATCCACTTCTGATTTGGGAAATTGGGAAGGAGGAGGAATTGGACTGAAGATTATGCAGAGAATGGGATACAAAAAGGTACAGTGACATCTAGTGTAACCATACTTATTTGGTTCAGGGAGAGGGTCTTGGGAAGAAGAGTGATGGTATCGTCCATGCCATACAGGCACGAATCTGTCCTAAAGGTACGGTAGATACAGGATTACTGTAGTTGAGATGTTTATTGTAGGCGCGTCTCTGGATGCTTTGATGGAGAAGAAGGGAAGGAAGAAGGTTGTGGATGGTATGGCTGCCAAATTGAAGGAAGTCAAACCGAAGAGTGGTGTATGAAGAATGAAGATATTGTATGTTGAGAGACATTTCATTGAGGTGGAACAAGATATATTCTCATTCCTGAACAAAAGATTGACTACTGCACAAATGAAAGACGAGGCTGCAGAACAAGAAGTGGGGTATACGGTCACTCAATCTCCAATTGTATGCATTGTAGAAGGAACGGAAGCAGTTGAGTGAGTCCAGTCAAGCAGGATTGGGACTGCAATCAATCGATACTGAAAGGAAGATGAAGGAACTACGTAGTAAGGAACAGAAACTGATTGATGTGAGTTGAGGGGGGAATAGTCTTATGATGCATTCATTTGAGGGATTGAAGAGAAATGCAAAGGATAAGGAAACAATGCACAAACTGAATCTACAATTGACAATTGTTAAGAGGTAAGAGGGGATGGAGGGAATGATTGTGATTGAGACATTTGAGAGATATTGAAAAGCTTGTGGGAAAGAAAGGAAGAATTGTACAAGAGATGGAACACAGAAGTCAAAAGAAGAAGGACATCTTTTGAATGAACAAAGAAGAATATTATTCTCATTCATCTGCATTATGTGTTACTTTGTTCGTTATTCATATTGTGATGTTACAACATTTTCTAGTGTATAAATGATTGTTCTGTGTATGGTTGCGTATGAGTTTTCTTCTATTCCGTCAGTTCTCGGATGTTTTGTATCTCTCTCCTTCTCTCCCTCTCTCTTCAGATGTCCTATTGCCCCACTGAAGGATCTTCGTTCCCATACATGAACATGGTGATGAGATGATCGTTGAAAAAGTGCAAAACTATTGAGAGTCACTCTTTAGCGCGAAACTCTTTAATTTTTGCGGGTGAAAAGGATCAATTTTTGTGACAGTCACTGCAAAATGCGGTGTTTACTAAACTGTTTACTGTACTGTTTAGTATGGGAGGCACTCTGCAATTGTAATTTTAACATGAACCCTGCTCATGTATGTTCGTTCCTGTCAGTTCCATCGTGCACATTTTTTGTGTTTAACGTCATATGCGCACTTTGGATGGAGTGGAAGGGGTTCAAAGTACAGAGTCTGTGAGAGAGTGAAGAGAGATAGAGGCAGAGTGTTATCAAGGATGAACACTCAGTCTATACTACGAGAGTTCATCTACTCAAAGCGTTTCAATTTGTTGTTTTCCTCGTCCCGTTTGGTTCGCGTATGCAGTAGTGTAACAACTTTCGCTTATCTGATCTCTCTCGTATAGAGAATTGTCCCCCTTTCAGCCATGATTGCCTCTTTATGATTTGTGTGTCGATTGTCTATTCCATTTCAGTTCCTCCATTCCTTCTTTCCTTCTCCAGAATGTCTGACGTCGTATTGAACTTCCTAGCAGGAGGAGTTGGTGGAAGTTGTACAGTGATAGTAGGGCATCCATTCGATACTGTCAAGGTGAAAGAAGATAAGATAATCCATTGGAACAATCCATTATAGGTTCGATTACAAACAATGCCAAGACCTGCACCAGGACAGAAACCATTGTTCACTGGTAGACATTATACATTATGATCCATTAAATCAATGATTAAGGAGCATTTGACTGTGCGAGACAGACTGTTGTCAAGGAAGGATTCTTTGCCCTCTACAAGGTATTGCCTTGTCAATTGAATAAATCTTCATGAAAGCGCATTATGTGTATGATTTCTAAATCCTTTGTGGATTGCATTCATCTGTCGTCTAGTTCACTACGCATAAGAGCGGTTGTCTCACTCATGTGATAGACAATCGTTCCACGAGATTGAGACCATAGACGAATGCACTCTACTACCATTTGTGTATACAGGGAATGGCAGCTCCTCTTGTGGGAGTGAGTCCTCTATTCGCTGTTTTCTTCGGAGGATGTGCCGTGGGCAAATGGCTACAACAGACGAGTCCTGGTGAGGAATGTTCCTGGAAGAGGATAATGTGTCTTGTTCAGAACACGAGATGACATTCATCCAGAATATGAACTCTGGTGCATTGGCAGGAGTATTCACTACTACAGTAATGGTACCTGGAGAAAGAATCAAATGTCTACTCCAAGTGAGTTTCATCCATTCACTCATTCCATTCATCTATTCAATTGAGGTACAATCAGCAGGTCATGGTACTTCAGGTGTTCACTATGATGGACCTCTGGATGTAGTGAAGAAATTGTACAAGGAGGTGAGTTGCAATTGGTAAACAGAAGGTTGAATGAAGTTCGTTTGAGGGAGGAATCCGCAGTATCTACAGAGGAACAGCTGCAACTCTTCTCAGAGGTCAGTCAAAGTCAATTGGAGTCATTCATGGAGGATGATTATAGACATTCCTGCTTCTGCTGCATATCTTTCTGTCTATGAATTCCTGAAGAAGAAGTTTGCAGGAGAAGATAGTCATGTGAGAATTATTCATTCTTTCACATCTTCTTTGTGTAGAACTGTGCCAAAACTCATTCACTCTTTTATAAATAATGTATTCATTTTGAGGGCAAATTGTCTCCTGGAGCGACTTTGATGGCAGGAGGATTGGCTGGAATTGCCAATTGGTATGCATTCACTATTTGTACTCATATCGTCAGAACATCCATCTGAATAATCTCACAATTGTGGTATGGTCGATGTCAAATGCTATTTGAGAATGAGACTGAATAGTAGGGTGAGCGCGCAAATGGGAAATTATTGACAGCCGTTCATTTCTATTCGTCTAACTTCATTCTTTAGCGTTCTTTACATTGCGGCGACCACCGCGCTGTGGAGAAGTTAGACGGCTAGAAATGAACGGCTGTAAATAATTTCCCATTTGCGACACCCTACTGAATAGTGATGAGTATGTGTGTATTTGCAGGTCCGTGTGTATTCCTGCAGATGTTCTCAAGTCTCGACTGCAAACAGCTCCTGAAGGAAAGTATCCAGGAGGAATGAGAGATGTCTTCAGAGAAGTAATGAGAGAGGAGGGACCAAAGGCACTCTTCAAGGTACATCAATCAATCAATAATCAACTACAGTACTCTGATAGGGATTCACCCCTGTAATGCTTCGTGCATTCCCTGCCAATGCAGCATGTTTCTTCGGACTGGAATTGTCTCTCTATGTCTTCAGACTCTTCATGTGAGGAAGACAAGAAGGGTGAGAAGTGAAGGGATGCAATAGACGAGTAGTCAATGGCAACTCATATCTATACTTAAATAGGCATCATAGTCTGGGTATTATTATCTGCTTGTTACAATATTTATTCATATTTAACTTTGGTCGTATTATGAATGATGATATTGTAATTGATTGCGATGGTGTGATGTTTATAATGATTGTTTATAACTGACGATTACCTGCATGAAATGAAGAATGGAGAGACTAATTGTTGTGGAAGAGACTGTATACATGTATGTATTATACATACCGGGAGAATGAAAGAACACCGGAATCTGACTGGGGGACATACAATTGACTATCACATACAGTACTCTTTCTATCAAATAACATGTCAATAGCTGTGCATAGGAAGGGATGGCAACGCTTATAGCGATGATAGAGGGAATAGAAGGTGAGATCTGTAGGGAATGAGTTAGGGAGATCGCTCCTTGATTCCCTTAACAGGAAAAGGAATTATTATCATTTGGGGGACAATATTCATGCATATCTGGGGGTTATTGTGCTACTCTCGTAGAATCTGTATACATTTTGACAAAATAATATTATTGATTATCAGGTGAGACTGTAAGTGATTGAAATTGAACTGTGTCTTATTTCACTATCCCCTGATTTGCAAGGGAGGAAACAGACAAAGTACAGTATCAGTCACTAAACAGTTACAGTATCCGTGTAGGGTATAAGATGGAGACCCGTGTATAAAGAGACTATTTAGGATGGGACCATAGGAATCATTCTATGATTGCATTGAGGGATAGAGAATGGAAAGGGAGGTTGTACTGGGAATGAACCTGTTTCGAGACCTGTAGTCAATAAGGAATGCAAGTAGAGAATACTCTATTCAATAGTTCTCTACTACAAGACCCGAATGGAAGTCTGAGATGTTTCCAGAGTCTCCATTCGACAAGTCTTCTCCTTTGGCCTGAATAGATTACATAGAAAGATAAGATAAGATAATAAGATACTCTTTCCCGGAATGCATCCTCAATTCGTGGTTGTTTGAATGTTTTGTCTCTTCTTGTATCGACTTCTTCTTCAGATGACTGAACATATCAATGATAACATGATGAATACTCTTCTTCGTACCTCTCCATCATCCTTTCCACTATCAACAGACTCATTCTCCTCTATCCTTTCAACTGGAAGTCTAGTCATTCTCTCCATTGGAATCTCTTCTTTGACAATGGGAACAGCCTAAATCATTCCTCTTCAAACATCATTCCACATTCTCAACAACCTTGTTGTCCTCAATACTTGTAGATGGAATTCCTCCAGAGTAGAACGCTGAATCTTCTCCACCATAGGATTGATCCTTTCCTTGTAGTATTGGTATCTCTCTTGATTCACTTGTTCCTGCCTCCTCCTCCTCTTCTTCTATTTGTTCCTCTTCTACTTTGATTGGAGTCATATCAATAAGTCCTTCGATCGATGATCGAGATGCCTCGGCTATTCCAGAATCTGGAGCCTGTTCCTCGATGTGAATGGGAGACTGGAAGGGGATTCAGAATGAATGTCTCTCTCCCTTCCCTCACCTCTTCCTCAACATCTGAAATAGCTGGTAGTAGAGGAGTCATAACAGTTGTAGTTGGTGCATATCGAGGAATGGGTACTGTATGAATGGGCACACGACGATGGGTTCTCTCGAACCTGAATGGACACAATGACTCCCATCAAGGAAGAGAACATACCAATTTGGTTCAGAGTCTATGTAATTCTGCATTCTTGTAATGCACATACGAATACGATCAAGGGTGGGATCGTATCCACCCGCACCACCAACGAGGAGTCTACAATAGATAGACTATGGGGTCATTCTATGGAGGGTACTGTACCTGGGATCATTCCTGGCACTACTCTCAGTGATAGCAGCGAGAAGAAGGGGAAGATTCTCTGGAATGGAATACTGTAGGAGTGGAGATAGTGAGAAGAGTGTGGCAGATGAAGGAGTATACGAGAAACGACACGAAATGACACGGGCGTGTCTGAAATGGAATAGATTGGAATGAGAAATGAGGAGAGGGGAACTGACTGTAGGGCCATGTCTATCTGTGCCTCAAATAGATGATCAAGATGATCTGATCGAACTCTTTCCAATGGTTCACGACGAGATCTTCCTTGTAGTCTACAGTATGATCCGACAGAGTTGATGACGAGTACCTGTAAGAGGGAAGTATTTAGATGACTAGTCAAAGGGGAATTTCACCTTGTCTGCCCTCAGAACACTTTTGTTGATGTAATCGTGTAGATTGCACATTTCATCCTTTTCCCATTGATCCAACTGAATGGCAACTCTATTCTCTACATTCAATAGATCACTAACATGAACTTTGATGTTGAATGAGTCTCTTAGGAACTCAGCCAATGCCAATACAACAGCCTCGTGCATTGCATGGTCATGGGCATATACAATGAGAACAGACCATTGAGTAGCTGAATGGAAGGGAATAGTCAGAGAGGATTCATTCACTTACCACATGGAACTGTTGGAAGACGAGGATCAATGAGTCTTTGACTCTGGGAGGGACCATCAGCAATGAAACGAGTACGAACCAACTCAATTCAATCAATAATCAACTATTAATCATGAGAACACTCACTTTTCCACGATTCTTGTACTTCTTCATTATTTTGTAGAGGACGCAGAAGACGAATATTATACCAAGGAAAATAGCAATCAAGACGGCCACATAGTATGGGAAACTATCGGGTTGAGATTCTTCCTGAACATCATCCCTCTCTATACACGAATTGTATGGTGATTAGTACCTGTACTGGTTTAGGAGGAGGTTGTGTTGTAACTTGGACAGTTGGTTGTGCAACTCGAGTGAGACGGACCTTCTTCCAATCTGCAGCAATACAACTACAGACAACGTGACGATCTGATGGATCAGAAGAGGAAACGGGACATAGACATCTGAAATAACAGTCAATACAATACAGAGAATAGTGAACGAACCTTCCATCTTCTGATCTTTCCACTGGCATAACAGAAGGAACATAGTCAACTTCTACCTAAACATACCAATTGAATAATGGGAAGGACAAGTCATTGGAGGATGAATTAATGTGTTATACTCACATCGAGGTTAGTGAAATTGTGTTCACCCAGATACACAATGTGTCCGTTTTCTTCTACTTGTCGAAGATCAGCAGAATTGACAATATGAGAGTGGAGAAGTAACTCTGACCATTCATCCAGCAAACGGATCTTCAATCAACAATATATTCATGTCTACACACGGATAAATATCTCCCGTTGTCTAGTTATATTTCACAACGCTGCGGTAGTTTCATCAAAAAATTACGACAGTTATTTTTGAGTGTCCCCAATCAGAAATGCTCTAATCTCCTCAGAATACGACCAACGATACATGTATCCTAATGCACTAATGATGGACGAAGTGTCCAATCATCCCTCATTCCTCACTACAACTATGAATCCATTCAAGAATCCCCACACTCCTCATCACTTATCAAATGTGGTTATTAATAATGAATGACTGATCTTCTCACCTCGTAAGCCTCAAAACATATTGATGGAGGAGCAGCAACGAATTGTATCTGGATTGTCCTTGTCATTGAGTTAAGGAAGATCTTTCTGAATCCTGCAGTCCATTTGGCTGCTTGAGTATTGGCTGAATGACATTCCATTCACTTTCCCCTCACTATTCTCACCTTGTGTCCTGCACGTGTCCGTTGTATTGAATCCATGGGCATTTGCTCCTGAAACAAGTTGTTGTTGTTTGGGATATCCCCTCAACGAGGAAGTTGACTCATTCTCTTCTCACACAAAGATTCTTGTGTACTCAGCCATGGAAGAGACGATACCCACAGAAGACAAGATAATGAATGAATACCTGGATTCCTGTGCATTGTGACTCTTTTGGTAGACAGAGGCTGATGGTCCTTTGATCGTGGAAGACTCTTCACACGAATGAAATAATCATGTGAGAACTCGAAGAGAGAATCAGTTGAGAAATGGAAACGAGGCTGAAAAGAAGAAGAATGTTGGAGAAGAATGAGGTTGTACTGACAGATGAGGAATTTCCAGTCCATGAATAGTCGGTGACATTGAACAGGAAACACATTTCATCCTTTTCCTCATCTGGTGAATCAGGAACAATCTCCAGAAGGAATGCACGAAGACGATAGGAATCATCTGAAAGGAATCAATCAATACTCTGTCTGGACATTCATTCACTCACTACTTGGTGGCATCTGCCATGAGATGTCCACATGAAGTTTATGTTTTGCCTCCTGAATCAACCATTCATTCTCCTCCCTTTCATCTCATATTCGTACCTTTCCCAATATCTTTGTGTATGTATCCACTCTCAGGTCGTGAGCCTCTGGAGGTTCTTGTCCACTCACAACATCAGATACAGAATGAGTCCCATCACAAACGGCTGCAAATAAATTCTATTCAGTTATCAGGATCGATATATTAGTCAAAAAAGAAGGAATCCCAATGGCTTTCCATTCCCTCGTAAACTGTTTGCACCCTAAGGGGAGTTCACATTGCGTAGAATGTAGGATCGTTTCCCCTATCATCCAAAATGGATGGAAGAAGGAATACTTCCTTATCACTACAAAACATGATGGAATACAAGTGAGGGCTTCCCTCTTACATGTAACTACTGTGCATCTCACACACATAACAAAATACTACCGATGTGTTGGTCGATACATCCACTGAATGGACAGCTGGATGCAATCAATATATCGGTAGTCTCTTTTCTGTGTGCAATCTATCCTATCACGTGTTCATGCCATTCATTCATTCGTCCTTTGAACGTCTATTCCTTCCATGGAACACACTCCACACAGAAATATGAAGCGTACTCCTATGCAATCCCTTAGGATATCTATGCAAGTGGGAAGAATAAAAGAGACCTGGTAAGGACTAATTGTATGCAATCAATAATCCTCAATGTACCCATTGCGTACATTGTGTAGTGACCATGCTGCTATTCCTTCCATTACGTCAAGTTTCACTCTTCCAAGGCACCAAACATCTTACGGAGGAAGACATTCAAGTCCCCTCGCACCCGTATGTGTGTCAGTGTGTCTTTGTGCATCCTCCACTACCCTGGGGGCTCGCGCCTTTACTCTACCCACGAACATTATAGCCCGCGCGAACAAGTATGTGATAATATTATTCGGTCAAAAGGAGTCAAAGTCAAAAAAGAAGGGATCCTAAATTAGGATTCATAATGGCTACGCATTCACGCAAAGGTTCTTTTCAACTCTACGGGATGTTCACATTGCATACAGTGTAGGATTTGTTTCTTGATCATCCAAAATGGGTGCAAGGGGGAATACTTTCCATTTCAGCATGCACCCCTAGTCACCACAAATCATGATGGAATAAATACAAGTGGGGGGCTTCCCCGGTTACATGTAAGATTTCAATTTTTTTGAGTATTTGATTCTCTCCTTTCACACATCTCTCCAATCTCTCCTATGTTCATTCCATTCATTCATCCCTTTTGCCATTGTAAGTCTATTCCTTCAATGGAATACACTCCACACTCCTGTTCAATTCCTTACGAGATCTTGACAATTGGGACGAGGAAGAACTTGGAAGAAGGACTAATTGTATGGAATGAACGCAGCTAATGCAAGTCAAGTTGATTGTACTCATTCTGTACTATTCTCTATCATCTTCCTCATTCTTCCAATCCTCAAGAGGAACATTCCCACTACTGCGGAGGAGGTCAGTAAAGTCCCCAGCAAGCATGTCTGTGTGTCAGTGTGTCTTTGTGCATCCTCCTCTGCCCAGGGGGGACTCTCGCCATTTCTCAACCCAGGAACACTATAGCTCACGTGACGCTAACCGAAGTAAGTTTGTATGGGGGCCGATAAAGATCGTAAGTCCTTACCTTCATGAACAGTGCATTTGACTTGTGAATTGTGTGGATCTGCACAATCTGAACGGAAGTCAGGAGGAGGAGTTGGAGGAGAGATTGTAGTGGTAGTAGAAGTAGATGAGGGAGTTGTCTCGATTGAAGATGTTGGAAGACCAGCCGATGAGGCAACGAGAACAATCAATGCAATCACAAACATCTCACCGCATTCTGAATCAGAAGATACTTCATATATCACATATGAGATAACGAGAATATATCCAATCTCTTTACTACTACTCTTGATATGCGGAGGCGGGGCTAGTGAGCCCATATAGGATAGGGACACTCTAAACCGCAGCGGTTACGTTTCACGCTGTGCGTGATAGAAAATGGCGAAAGGTCAAGCGGCGTAGAAGAGGGAATAGAATAAGAAAGAGATTGGATGAGAGATGAGGAAGAAGGGAAAGAAGACAGACAGACAGTTCGAATCACAGAAAATGAAGTAGAGGAGATTTAGGAAAGGAAAGAGTTGAAAGAAGAGAAGAAGGAGAAACAAACAACGAGTGATACTCATAAAAATGCAACGGGGGACGATGGAGAGAACGCGATCGACAGAAACTCAGACTGGAGAGAGGAGAGGGGAGAGGGGGGGGGATAGGACCCTGAGGGCAAGTGAGACCTCTCATCCATCCACACTCTCTCATTGAATGAAAGTACAGAGAAGATGAGGAGAAGGACCATAGTCTTGTGAAGGAAGAGAAATGATTGTTTGAGATGAAAGAAGAGAAGATTGCAAGGCAATTCGACCACTATGGCATATGAGAAGGTTCAAAGATGAGAAAGGAAAGAGAAGGGAGGACTCTGATCGATTCTCTCAACGAAGACTTCGTGTTGCTTGGGGGGATTCAGAAGAGGAGAGAAGGAGGAAGGGGGAGAGTGTCCCCCCCCCCCAAATGGAGAGAAACAACTCAAAGACCATGTGAGTGAATAGACGTCATTTGGAGGACTGAAGAGAAAAGGACAAGAAACATGGGGGAATGATTGATTATCAAGACAAAAAAGGGAAACATTGAGAATAGAATAAATCACACGTGGCAGTTATCGGATGGATTCTATAGACAGAGAATGTTTTGGATGAAAAGAAGAGAAGAGAAGAGAAGAGGAGAGAGGAGGGAATTCTGATTCCAGAGAGAACAATCTGAGAAGTGAAAGTGTAAGAGAGATTCATACATTTCTCCCGTTTTTGAGTCAAAGAGCAAAGTTTGCGAATGGAAGGAGGAGTCCTTATGGAGTCACGAAGACAACGACAATTAGAGATGGATGCACCATATAAGGATTCTAAATCAGTACTACAGTACGTTTCTCATTCGTATAATCCACTCGCAGCCGGTTGCCAATCGAAAATAGAGACAACAGTTCAGCGGAAATTCGAGGAATGAGAAAGGTACTGAAACCCTTGTACCATCGTCCATTCTTCATTATGATACTTCAGAATGAAGAGAACAGAAAAGAGACAAATTAGAGCCTAAATGTAACGAATGAAGTGCGGGGAGTGAAATGGTTATTCCTCTTTCTCTTTCTTCTCTTTACTCTCTTCTTTCCCTTCCATTGACCGGTTTATCCAATACGTCCTTCTTGAAACGCCTTCCCCTTCCATTGCCTTTTTAGTCTGCCATTCGTCACGCCAAAACACTATACTTGACTGCGTTCAGTGCATATACTAAGAGACACATGTCCAACATGACGACCTCTATGGTAAACACAGTAAAAGCAGCAGAAGGAGACTGTGTGGTGCGTGTAATACGAAATGATCAAAAACCCGTTGGAGGAGTTTAATGAGGAAAGAAAGTCCTCTGACACAACTACACACATTGAAGAGTAAGTATTGACAGAAATAGGTCGTCAGTCTCATTGAGAGGGTGCGCACTCTATAACTATAGACATTCCTCCAATGGTCTATGGTCATCCAACCACTCCCATCTATACAAGAAGGGAGTAGCATACTGACTGAGATATCCCCCTCCCTTGACTTTCCTCATCTCATTATCCTCTCACACATATAAACACGAGAGAGGCACACATAAGATGATTCGCATTATCCAATTGCTGAGACTCGAAAACAAGGGCAGAGTCCGTGAATGGTGCAGAGGGAACGGATGGAAGGATAAACAATACAAGTCCCGTCACATGGCAATAGTCGGACTGAGATATTCAAAGGAAGGAATGACGTGGTTGAAGGAGAGAAGAAATGGTGTGAGGGAGAAGTTTGAAAGGGGAACCCGTAAGGGATCGGGAGGCCGGAAAGGCAAATATACACAGGACGTAGATGGGAATGGTCACTCAATAGAAGAGACTTTCACTTGAGGGAAGGACTTGAGGGAGGGGGGGGGGGGTATTAAATAAAAAGATTGAAAACGTGTGGTGAGGGGTAGTTATATTCAATGAAAATATACAGAAAGTTTTTTAAATTAAAAAAAAGGGAGTTATAAAAACATTTATCTCTTAAA
>JACMIF010000678.1:8261-33481 GCA_014805445.1 Diplogasteroides magnus | reverse complement strand
CCGTTCCTGTGGAAATTAATTGTTCGCAGCACGTGCGTTTGAACGCACGTATCCACGTCATTTACAGATGTTGTAGTTCTACTGTCCAGCCCAATCCCCCCATTGACGGGGGATCCCGTGGAATCCCCTGACATCCCCTGGCATTTTTCTAGCTGGAAACGAACGATGGTCTGGTTTTTTAGTATTGATTTTTTAAGTTGGTGAATATCGCATCGTTTAACATATATAGTGTGCTAGGAAACGCTTAGTTTGATGTGATTTTCATCAACGAAATTACGGAATTATTCTGCTACCGGATATTAGAAAATAGGAAATCGCACAAACGTGAAATCTATTTCCCGGAAGCATAAAAATTCCGTAATTTCGTTAATGAAAATCACCGCAAAAAAAGCTTTTCCTGACACACTGAATATGTCAAACGATGTGATATTCACCAACTTTAAAAGTCAATACTAACAAGGAGTGCCCATGAGGATCTGGTGGAAATGTGGGGTTTGCTGTAGCTGACCTTGTAGATACATCCTAGACGAAGTGCGGAATGTCTTCAAATATCACAGATATCGCTCTGGGTCGTGACTTATACGGTCGCAAAACAAAAAGTTCTCGAATATGTGAAATAAGTCTCGAAAAGGGTAGATATGATGTCTAGACGGATTACAAGTTTTGTACTGCCCACTAGAAGTCCCGTTTACCCACATTTATTGGAGGATTAGTGCCTGTCAACCGTTGCAGGTGGCTCATGAATGAGGTTGTCACCAGAAGCAAGTTGAAGCATCTGCTCGGTTGGTGCAGCGACAAAGCGGTTGTCCACTGATCAATGGCTTGTGAGTTCGAATCCTCCCATGTGCAAACCATTTGCAAAATAGTTTTCACGGCTCGTCAACTCAACAGGGTTGCTCCAGCGAACTGACCGCGTCTCGCGACCGCGTCGCATACCGTAATTTTTTGGCGCGAAAATTCAAACCAATTTTTTCGGCCTCGATTTTCACTAGCGTTATCACTTTGACCCAGCCGGGGCCCGTTGAACTGACGCGGTCGCGATTAGCGGTTCAATCAGTGGCGTTGTTAACGAGCCGTGTTTTGCAAATTTTTTTACAAGTCCGTGATGAAATAATTGCATAAGGTGACCCCCACATTTCCGATACATTATCGAAAGAGGACAACGAGACAACAAACTTTTCATCATGGAGTTGTTTTTGTTACGTACTTTCAATGAGAGATGATTTTTATATGAAAATCTTTTCAAGCAAAAAATTATTTTCAAATAAACGAACATTTTGGAAATAAATAGTTTATTGTCTATTTATTTATTGTCTATTTATTGCTTGAAAAGATTTTTCATATAAAAAATCATATCTCATTGAAAGTACGTAACAAGAACAACTCCATGATGAAAAGTTTGTTGTCTCGATGTCCTCTTTCGATTATGTATCGGAAATGTGGGGGTCACCCTATGCAATTATTTCATCACGGACTTGTGCAAACCTTTTGCAAATTTTTTTACATGGGAGGATTCGAACTCACAAGCCATTGATCAGTGGACAACCGCTTTGTCGCTGCACCAATCGAGCAGATGCTTTAACTTGCTTCTGGTTACAACCTCATTCATGAGCCACCTGCAACGGTTGACAGGCACTAATCCTCCAATAAATGTGGGTAAACGGGATTTCTAGTGGGCAGTACAAAACCTGTAATCCGTCTAGACATCATATCTACCCTTTTCGAGACTTATTTCACATATTCGAGAACTTTTTGTTTTGCGACCTTTGCGACCGTATAAGTCACGACCCAGAGCGATATCTGTGGATTTGAAGACATTCCGCACTTCGTCTAGGATGTATCTACAAGGTCCGCTTCAGCAAACCCCACATTTCCACCAGATCCTCATGGGCACTCCTTGTAAGAAGCCAGACCATCGTTCGTATCCAACTAGAAAAATGCCAGGGGATGTCAGGGGATTCCCCGGGATCCCCCGTCAATGGGGGGATTGGGCTGGACAGTACATGTATCCGTCGGGAACTCCCAAAAACTTTCATGGAGATTCGATCATTTTAAACAAGTTATGGCCAAAAAACGAAGCGTCACGAGACTTCCAGATTTCGGAATAATTCCTGTCGATTGCAACATTCAAATAATATTATTAATAACATTTCCGGTAAGTAACGCGGCTGTTGCCATTCCAGTGCGAGTTAAATGACTGTGACGCGCGCGGTTGAATGCACGTGCTGTTTTCAATCATATCTTCTTTCATTAAAATATGGAAACAAGTAATAACGACAAAGAAAAATAAACTGTGATCACAATCGCATCAGAGATCGGATGGTTGCCATGACGTTTCCATCGTGTTCAATTAGAGCAGACTCCACTCGACCCTGTAAAATCCCCACTCTTGTAAAATATATCGCAACGATGTACCTTCGGAAGTTCAAATTCTTCCATTATCATTTTTAGATCCTCTGGTTTGACATGAACAATTTTTTGCTGGGGAGAAGAATCTGCCAGTTTTCCCAGGTTGGCCATTCCCATCCCTGAAGCATCGTCTCGCTCTTCCTGATGGGCATTCACCTAAAAATAATTTATTTAAAAACGTAAAGAGCAGAAACATTCTTAGAGTGTCGTATTATAGCAATGCAAAGTGCTCTAAAATTCATTGAACCTTTTCAAGATCCGCTGCTCCAAGATTGTACTTGTCAGGTACAGATTGTTCGAGTTCCTCTCCCTCACCCATTCTGAAATATCACAGTCAGCAAAGTAAAACATGTATAAAACATCTCGATAAAACGTGAGCTTTGCAAAAACGCTCTGTAAAGAGAAGAAGAACAAAATTCCGTTTTCCGTTGAAAATATTTGTGCCAATGACAATACTACGGTATACCACCACGGCGCCAAACACAGCTCGTCAGTTTTCACTGCGCGTCGTGTGTTGAAACAATTCACAATTCTCCTCCACGAATATATATGTAATCCATAGCAAACGCTGTGGCGCTCATTGCTATCTTGTTGGTTTCTCAACGTAAAGCCTCAAAATGTACATTTTTCGCTCAAAACGACTATGTGAGAAATCGCTCTTCCTGCCGTCATTTATCAAATAGCTGGGAGCCCACTTTTCGCGCTAAGCAACTATGCAACCCGCATGCCTGATGGCTCTGTTGATCTTTTTGGTACATGTTATCGTTTACTGTTGGCATATGTTTCCTCTACGTATGGTAGCGACGGGTATTCCTATCATTTCTGGAAAATTCTTTCTCCCTCGATGAGTTTGCACAGCAGTGGGGAAAGGAGAATTATGCGTCATTCATCTCTCGACTGCAATAGCGATTGGTAACGCGCGTAATGCTATTTTTTGTGTTATTTGTTTGGCAGTAGATTGCGAAATATATATTGAAATCTTCGAAGATATCTTCCCGGAAGTTCAGGTTATGTACGCGATTGTTCCCCAAGCGTTTGTGGTTAGCGCATATTGTTCGGGAAGCATTACGTTCGAGGAAAATACAAGTGTTCGCACTTCAGGTCTAACGGAAAACAAAAACATTAGACCTGAGATAGACCGGAAATTCCAAAATGGAGAGCGGCGGCGAAAGCTCTGCGAACGCTGCCTCAGCTACTCTCATTGAGGTTGAGTTGTCACTCTGAAATGATTTAAGAGTTGAATTTGCAGCCCCAAGTTGCATTGGCGGAAAAGGATGATGTATACTCGTATGTGAAGTCTGCTTCTATTGCTCTTCTCGCAGAGACAAAATCGTCGGAATTGGAGGCATAATATTGATATGTACTTATCTTATTTTTAAATTCAGGATGCACTGAGCAAAGGAGATGCTCTCACTAAATTCGTTTCTGACTCTCAGTTTCCAGTGCTCATTGTGGAAAAAATGACAATTAACAAAGGTTGTTTGAGCATGTTTGGCTATGTTAAATAGTCGCTTCATCAGAGTCTCAAGCTGACGAAGAGGATGTTGTGGTCTGCTTCAATGTCAGAAATGAAGTGGAGTACCAATCAGAAAGATCGACACAAGTACTCGATATTCTCATTTTGGAAATAGAACAAGTGATGCAGGTTGTTTTCATCAAACGTGGCCATCACATTGAAGCTGACAAGCCCATACCTGATCAAGTATAACACATTAAATGGTTTATCATTAGAGCGGGTATTTAGGTTCGCGTAACTGTTCTCAATGAAGGAAATCCTTATGAGACACTTCTTGCTATTCTTGGAAAGGCCATGACTCCATTCTTCAAGGCCTTTGCACGGGAAACAGCCAAGGGAGAGCGAGATGGAGACAAGTTGGTTCCTGCTGTCGAGAAGAGTCTCAATGAGGCTGAGGTTCCACAGTAACGAGTAATGCTTGTGAAGTGGAATGTTTTAGGTGGCTCTACTGCATCTTCAACAGAACATTGATATTCCTGAAATCAATCTTCTTGTCAATCCTCACATTGCAAGTGCCATACAACGGGCCACTGAAAGAAAAGAGAAAGCAAAGGTCTGATAAGAGATTTGTTCATAGTTATGTTATGGCCGGGGACAGGGACTACGTATGGAAGAGATGCACATCACAACGGACTGAGTATAGTGGGCACATCAGATAATTTAGCAAATCTTCAAATTTCATTTCGCGTCTGCTTCTTTCATTACCCGGTCGTCTCTACAACGCGGATACGAATGAAATTAGACTGCATTTATCTGCAGATAAATGTGCGACAATTATCTGCATATAAACGCTGTCTAATTTTATTCGTCTCGACGTTGTAGAGACGACCGGGTAATGAAAGAAGCAGACGCGAAATGAAATGGCGATTTGCTAAATTATCTTTTCGTCTTCACACCGTATTTACATTTGTGGTCCGACATTCTGGAACCGGATCCTATATTTCATTGTAGAAATTCAACCGAATTCTACAGTGAAGTAAAAAGTCCGGTTCCAGAATGTCGCACCACCTTTACATTATTATCCCTTTCTCGCTCTGAATTGGCGCGCGCTTTTGGTCTATATTGTTAAAATGGCCACGGGTTTGCAGAATTAGGACCCATTTTGACCAATATAAAATACGTGTAGGTCTCCGACCTGGGAAATCTCGTGGAAGATTCTGATTTCCTCAACACACTACAAACTGGAGTCAATCGTTGGATCAAGGAGATTCAGAAGGTATCTTATGGAGTTGCTGCTTGCGCTCTCATTATTTATTTTTAAAAATATTTGTAGCACTCACATAAATATAAATAAATAAGTTATGACAGCTCATGTATGTATCTTAAAAATATTTAGGTAACGAAATTGGATAGAGATCCTTCTTCTGGAACCGCACTACAAGAAATGAGATTCTGGTTCAATTTGGAGAGGGCTTTGCAGAAGATTCAGCAAAAGCGAGATTCTGATGAGGTCTTTTACAATTCTTTGTTATTCAACTCCAAGTTCCGAGTTCTTAAAAAATCGATGTAATTTAGGTAACCTTAACCCTGGAAGCTCTGAAATCAGGAAAGAGATTCCATGCAACGGTTTCTTTCGATTCGGATACTGGTAAGATGTTTTGATAGCATATTATGTTATGTGCAATATAAGAATGTAACAAAAGGGATATGAAATATGGACTCCCACTGAAGGAACTTTAAGTTATACAAAAGATTCAGATAGTGACGATTTAGCATATTCTCCAAGTTGTGTCGTTTCCAAATGTTGGTGTTCCTCTGGCCAGTCCATGCTCATCACTATATTTACCGCTATCTTTTTACTCTCAAATATAACGCATCTTCTATAGAAATGGAGCGGAGTATATGTTATATTGCAACTTTTCAAACAATGATGTTGAAAATATGTTCTTGGAAAAATTCAACGACCCTTTTTCTGATGGTATATTGTTTTGCATGAAAGTCAATCGTTGACAACGGAAAAAGGTGCAACTGAGATATTACATATCTTGAGGGCATACTAATCCAATGAGCGTTTTTGTCATGTAAAACTAAGTATATCATCTTAATAGGCGTGGCCTAATTAGTATGTATGTTCAACATTTAAACGTCCTTGAACTCATTCTTGCTGAAGGTATGTGGTGCTATAATAATAATGATATTATTTACAGGATTGAAACAGACAATGGCACAAGTGGGAGATTACAATCAACTGATGAAGGATCTTCCACTAAATGAACTTATGGCAGCCACTGATTTGGAAGGAATTGGTTACTAAATAAGCTAGTTCTATTGCATAATTATCGTGATTATAGGTTCTGCAATAGTTGCTGTGTTCACTCATTTGACTAAGAAGGTCCGACAGACAAAGTATCCTTTTATGAGACTTCTTTCCTTTATCGAGGCAATATCCAAGGACATGGGCAGTCAGATTCTAAAGGTTCTTACTTTGTCGTTTCTATTGAATTTAGTCAATTAATCATGTACACAGGTGCTCGGAAATCGTCGATTGATGCATATATCCATAAATGAATTCGATCAACTAATGAATTGTTGTTTTGTTGTGTTCGGAAAGTGGGATGACCACTATGACAAGTGAGGAATGGAATAGATGTCGGAAAAGAAGTGTGCATTGACAGACTGTCTTCCACAATGAGAGAATTGGCGAAGAAGAAAAGAGATGAACAGAGTAAGTTGAGTAGGAAGATGAATGCATTACATAAGAAGATGGAGACAAGACTAAATGCATTGAGACAATTCAGAAGGTAAGTGAAGAGGGAATAAGGGTTGAAATGGACTACGATCAGATCACATGAACAACTACGAACTGTTATTGGTCGAGTATTGAGACAATCTAATGGAGAAGAAAGTGACTCAGGAGAGAATGCAAGTGAAGCTGTATTGGCTGCATATCAACTAGTCAAAGTATGAAAGAGTGAGAAGAGCGGATAATGAGAATGAGACTATAGGAAGTGGATTGTTTGGATGTATCACCTGAGGGTACATTAGCATGGGAATCTGCTGTCAAGAGATATGATGAACAAATAGAGAGAGTTGAGACTGCCATCACAGCCAAACTAAGGGATCAGGTATCAGTAGTTTAACCTCTACAAATAAATGTTGCTGTTTAGTTGGGAGCAGCGAAAAATGCTCAAGAGATGTTTGCAATTTTCTCTCGATACAATGCTCTCTTCATTCGACCACACATCAGAGGAGCAATCAGAGAATATCAGACACAACTCATACAGAGAGTTAAGGAAGACATTGAAGCTCTACAAGTAAAACATAGACAAGACATGTAAGATAAGAAGTATTTGAGGCCAAATTCACTCGATACTATGAGAAAAGAGGCGAAGTGATGACATGTACACATGACGTTCCTCCATTCTCAGATAGAATCATTTGGATCAAGCAGATTGAAAGACAACTATCACTGTACATGAAGAGAGTGGAAGATGTATTGGGAAAAGGATGGGAGAGGTTGGATGAATGTGAATGAAGTTAATGATACAATATCAATTACAGTCATGTTGATGGAAGACATCTCAAGACACTTGGAGACAACTTTAAATGCAAACTCAATGCTGCACCTCTATTCGAGAATTGGGTCACCAATGTATCCACTAAGGATCTCAATACTCCAGGAAGGATTTTTATCGTGGATAAAGTGCGTAGAGTGTTGTCTATAGTGAGAATATGTGAGTTGAGGTCTCTCGGAATGGAAAGGCTGCCCTTCAATTGAAAGTCAACTTCAGTCAGGACATCATTGTATTGCACAAGGAGGTCATAATGCAACACCTTTCTTGTATATTGAATTGTTTAGGTGCGCAATCTTAAAGGAATGAACTTCCGTATTCCAATGAAAATAGTGAATGCCGCCCACCTTGCATCTCAACACTATCCATTTGCAACTTCCCTTTTTGAAAGTATACGGTATGAAAGGGAAGAGAGAGGAGATGAAAGGGTCATTGCAGCACATATGAGAGTATGAATGCCCGTCTTGCACAAAGGGAGGGAATTGATATCCTTATGGGACAATACAGGAAGGATATACAAACAATCATTGCAGAGGTTGTAAGATGGAAGGAGAGTATGAGGGAGGAGTATTCAGGGCAATCTTCTAACATGGGAGTCATTCAAACTGGAACCATATGTGACAAAGATGGGAGATGCAATCAATAACTACCAGGACAAGGTAAAATACAATGTCTATTGATTGAATGAGGATAAGGATTAAGGTGGAAGAGTTGTTGGAAGTGATGGAGAGAATAGACTTTCACATGTCTGCACTTAACAATTGTCCCTATTCATGGAATGTTGTGGAAGGTCATTTGAATGCACTACAAAAGGCAGTGGATCAACTATCACTTGGAAACTACTCTAATCTCAACATTTGGGTAGAGAGATTGGATAAGGAAGTAAGTAGTAATAGAAGAAGTATAAATGAGTATTGTGTTGAGTTGGAATGTAAATTGGCACGTCGTGTGGAAGATGCAATCAAACAATGGACTGTAGTGTTTGAGAATGGAGAAGAAGCAGAGGAAATGAGGGAGAACAATGCTTCACTTCCACATATCACTCCTGTTCATATTGAAGTGAATAAGTGAATGGAGACATGACAATGAAATTGTATATTCAGGTTCGACTCACAGCACAAACTATCTACATTTCTCCCACTATGGAAGATGCAAAAGCTCGTCTGATAGAAGAATTGGTTGATTGGCATGGAATTGTGACTGGACAGACAAGGATTTCATCCACCAGATTCCAAGTGAAATGAACTCAATATGCACTCTATTGGTTACATTGTAGTTAGCTATTGAACAAAGTAGTCGTCGTACGTACAAAGAAGTACTGGCTCGTCTTCCCGGTGGATTGGCTGTTCTTGAAAAGGCATACAAGACTATTGATACTCTCATGAGACTGGTGACAATCATTATGTTTCATTGTAAAAGAAATTGTTGAGGTGGAAGGGTATGTTGCTGAGTGGCTACGGTATCAGGCACTATGGGACCTTCAAGCAGAGACAATATATGAGAGACTTGGTACAGATATCAATAAGTGGATGAAGACTCTTGTGGAGATCAGAAGAAGTAGAAGTATATTTGATACTCAGGACACGAAGAAGGTTACACTACATAAGTAGAATGATGGCAATTGAGAATTACAGGAAATGTTCCCAGTTGTCGTTGACTATGCAAAGGTTCAATCAAAGGTGACACTCAAGTACGACTACTGGCACAAAGAGGTTACTGTACAATTGGATTCTAATCAATAACAATGTTCCTTCTTGAGGTTCTTCACAAATTTGGATCGTTCCTTTCTGGAGAAATGCGAACATTCTTCGATAATATATCAAAGTGGAGGAGTGAATTGGAAGGACAAGTGAATGGAATGAATAGAAAGAGAAGAAATAAAGGGTTGTTTAGGGAGTGGACTCTGCATCAACTTCTGATGCTGTTGCACTCATCACTTATGTACAGACATTAAAGAAGGAGACTAAAGTGGGAGAGGAACAGGTATGGTGGATAGTGGTATTGTACTGTCATTGATTGACTCTTGAGGCTGAACTATTCCGTTCTGGTCAACGACTTCTGTTACAACAGAGATTTCAATTCCCTTCATCATGGTTGTATGCTGAGAACATTGATGGAGAGTGGTCGGCATTGTCAGATATTCTATTGAGGAAGGATTCTTCCATTCAGAGTCAAATATCAAATCTACAGGTACAGTACTCTCACACTAAGTCATTTCACTCATCTCTTTAGACAAAGATCAAGGAAGAAGACGAATTAGTGGAGAAGAGAACTGCCGAGACTCTTAGTGAATGGGACAAGGTAGGCATAGAAGTGGGAATAGTACTCATTTGATTACTCTTTGAGTCGAAACCTGTCGAAGGATCACAAAGACCTGTGGAGGCACTCGCTCTACTTCAACAATATGAAGGAAGACTAGAGAAGTTGAAGGAAGATAGGGAAAAGATGAGAAAGGTAAGGATTAGTAGAGTGATTTGTAATGATGATTGTATAGGCACGAAATGCATTGGATATGTCTGATGGAACTGTGATGGATGGTGATAGATTGAGTGTGGCTGGAGAAGAATTGTCTGATCTAAAAGGAGTATGGCAGGTATAAGGGAATGGAAGAGATGCAAAGGAAGAGAAGAGTTAAGGCACTTGCACCACTCTATCAACATATTGATGAAATGAAGGAGAAACCATGGTTGAGTGTACAACCAAGGAAGTTAAGACAGACATTGGATGAATTGGTATGAAAGAGATAGGGGGAATGGGCGAGTGAATTGGTTCATTGAGAGTACTCAACTAAAGGGACTTCCTAATCAGTACAAGACATACAAGAGCTTCGAATATGCAAAACAGATGATGCACAATTACTCGAAGGTTGGAGGGTCTTTTGGTTATTTGGTCATTAAGATGTTATCAGATGAACATTCTGGTGGTTGAATTGAAGTCAGAAGCACTCAAGGAACGTCATTGGAGACAAATGATGAAAGAGTTGAGAGTGAATTGGAATCTTCAAGAATTGACACTTGGACAGGTTGAGTGGATGGGGGAATGGGAATGAATGGGGAGGATTGAGGTGTGGGATGCAGATCTACAGAGACATGAACATGCACTCAAACAGATTCTATTGGTGGCACAAGGAGAATTGGCATTGGAAGAGTTCTTGAAACAGGTGACTATTGAAGATATGAAGAAATAATGGAGAAGAATGATTAAGATGAGAGAATACTGGCAGTCATATGAAGTAGAATTGGTCAACTACCAGAATAAGACTCGTCTTATCAAAGGATGGGATGATCTATTCAATAAATTGAAGGAGCATCAGAACTCATTGGCCGCTATGAAACTATCTCCTTATTACAAACAATTTGAAGAGGTATGATTGTATTTGTGTTGAAGAGAATGATTCTTTTCACTCGAGGATGCTCTATCGTGGGAGGAGAAGTTGAATCGTATTTCTGCGATGTTCGATGTGTGGATTGATGTACAAAGAAGGTTGGAGGAAATGAGGAAAGGGAGAGATTGTATGTATTGAGATGGGTGTATCTGGAAGGTCTATTCACTGGTTCTGCTGATATTGCTACTCTTCTTCCTGTTGAAAGTGCACGATTCAGTAGCATCTCGACGGAATTCGTAGCTCTGATGAAGAAGGTATCTGTGATAGTACTAGTACTCAGTACACATTCTATGCTCAGGTGTCTGCTGCCCCTCGAATCTTAGATGTTGTTCATATGCAAGGAACTCAACGACTTCTGGAAAGACTGGCAGATATGCTGGCGAAGATCCAAAAGGCACTTGGAGAGTATCTAGAAAGAGAAAGAAGCTCATTCCCTCGGTTTTACTTCGTCGGAGATGAAGATCTACTAGAGATTATGGGAAACAGCAAAGATGTGACAAGACTACAGAAACACTTGAAGAAGATGTTCTCAGGAGTACATGCTATAGAGATAAGCGAAGAGGATAAGACTGTGAGGGGAGAAAGACAAGACATGACTAAAGGGCATATTACAGATTACTGCTCTTCTATCGAGAGAAGGAGAAAAAGTAGTCCTTGTTACTCCTGTTGTCACATCTGGAGTGAGAATCAATGAATGGTTGAGGGCATTGGAGAATGAGATGAGGTAATGGTGGTATTTTGGATGGTTGTCATTGGTTCATTTACAGACATACTCTTGCCCGTCTTCTGACATTAGCTCTTGTCTATCTGACTAAGATGAACTGTGATGATATTAGTGTCCAAGAATACACTGCATGGCTGGATCAATTCCCTGTTGCAGAAGTCATTTTGTTCATTGATGACATATCATGTTTCAGTCTCAAATAGTGTGTATGGCAGCTGATGTTTGGTGGAGTAACAGTGTGGAGAGTTGTCTTGCTGATGGAAAGGTTGGTACAACTATCAACCATGTCTTTATGTGTGCTTACTCATCGCCGCTTTATTTTGAAATGTTCAAATGTTATGGTCTTGTAATATGGATGGCTAATTAGGGGACACTCTAGGTTACGTCACCATAATATGTTGAGAGTAAAAGATTTATGGGGAAATGAAGGGTGAAGTGCGCGCAAGATGAAAGGGGCGAGTGAGAGAATGTGTGACTCTGAGAAGTGACTTGAATATGAAGTAATCTCTTATACAGGATGCATCATCGGTAGTGGATGGAGTGAAGTCAATGCTTGGTCTTCTGGCAGACTCTGTTCTCAAGGATCAACCTATTCTCAGGAGAAAGAAGATGGAATTCCTCATTACTGAACTTGTACACAAGAGAGATACTTGTCGAGAATTAATAAAAGAAGGAGTGTCATCATCTCAAGACTTCTCATGGTTAAAGGTATACTAAAAGGAAAAGAAACAAAAGAGTATCTTTTGTTAAGGTCATGCGATTGTATGTAGATGCCAAACAGACTGATCCCACTCGATGTTGCATTGTAAAGATGGCCAATGCCCATTTCCACTATGGATTTGAGTATCTTGGAATGCAAGTGAGTCGTTCTCTTCTCTATTCTCATTGATCTCTTGATTGATAGGAAAGACTTGTACGAACTCCACTAACAGATCGTTGTTTCCTTACAATGACACAAGCCCTTCATTTGAGGTAAGAGAATGAATGATATATGTAATGAATAGTATATATATATATATATATATATATATATATATATATATAGGATGGGAGGATCTCCATTTGGTCCCGCAGGAACAGGAAAGACTGAATCTGTCAAGGCACTTGGTCATCAATTGGGAAGATTCGTTCTTGTATTCAACTGTGATGAGACATTTGACTTCCAAGTATATTGATCCTTATTCACTCTTGATACTTTTGTATTGAGGCAATGGGACGAATCCTTGTCGGTCTGTGTCAAGTGGGAGCATGGGGATGCTTTGATGAGTTCAATAGATTGGAAGAAAGAATGTTGTCTGCTGTATCACAACAGATACAAACAATTCAAGAGGCAGTGAGAGGAGGAGGAGATATGACAGTTGATCTGGTATGACAATGACTGTGACAATGACAATGAATGATGATTACAGGTTGGAAAGAGACTCAATGTCAACTCTTCAATTGGAATCTTTATCACAATGAATCCTGGATATTCTGGTCGATCTAATCTGCCTGACAATCTAAAGGCACTCTTCCGTTCACTCGCGATGACACAACCAGACAGACAACTTATTGCACAAGTGAGTCAATGGATAGAGACCCAGTCATTCTATTCCCTCAGGTCATGCTATTCTCTCAAGGATTCCGAACAGCAGAAACATTGGCCAATAAGATTGTTCCACTATTCATGTGAGTATTCATATTGTCTCAAGTCAAATATCTTGTTGCAGTCTGTGTAAGGAACAACTTTCATCTCAATGTCACTATGACTTCGGACTGCGTGCACTCAAATATGTACTACTTTCTGCTGGAAACATTAAGAGGGAAAGATTAACACAAGATGGAGATGTTGCATTGGATGATTGTGATGAACAGAAGGTAAAGAGAATGAGAATGACGAATGAAGAGACTCTTACATACAGATGCTCATACAATCAGTATGTGAGACACTCGTGCCCAAACTGGTGTCTGAAGACATTGTCCTTCTTCATTCTCTTCTCAATGATGTATTCCCTTCTGTACAATACACTCCGAATGACATGACTGAGTAAGTCATTTGAATGTACCAAAGAGTACATTGTATTGTAGACTCCGTCAGCATATATCAGCAGTATGTGAAGAGATGTTATTGTGTCACTCTGATATGGATGGAGAAATGGGAGCTGCATGGGTACAGAAGGTCCTACAACTCTATCAGGTTACATACTCTTTATATCAAATGATAATCAATGATGAGTATAGATTACAAATCTCAACCATGGTCTGATGTTGGTTGGAGGGAGTGGAAGTGGAAAAACAACGGCATGGAAGGTTCTTCTAAAGGTATCATAGGAATAGATTGAAGGGAAGATAAAAGAGATATACAGGCATTGGAGAAACTGGAAAAGATTGATGGAGTTGCACATGTGATTGATGCAAAGGCAATGAGTAAGGATGTATTGTATGGAGTGATGGATGCAAATACAAGGGAGTGGAGTGATGGACTATTCACAAGTATCATTAGAAGGTGAATCAATCATTGAATAAGACATACAAATGAATGAATTGAGAATCATTGACAATGTACGTGGGGAAACATCTCGTCGTCAATGGATAATCTTTGATGGAGATGTTGATCCTGAATGGGTGGAGAATCTCAATTCTGTATTGGATGACAATAAACTTCTGACTCTTCCAAATGGAGAACGACTCTCAATTCCTCCCAATGTACCACATTCTTATTGTCATATTATTATTCTTACATTGAGGTTCGTATCATATTCGAAGTCGCTGATCTCAAATATGCAACATTGGCAACAGTTTCCCGTTGTGGAATGGTGTGGTTCTCTGAAGAAGTGAGTGATTCAAATATAAAAGATGAATAAGATGTGTTAAGATGGTTACAACTGAGATGCTATTAACTGGATATCTGAGGAGACTCAAGTGCATTTCAGTCGAGAATGATGCTTTGACTGATGAAGATGTCAGATCGTCTCTATATGTCTTTCATTATCTATTATATACAGACTACTCCATCCCGTTCAATGATGATCCAAAGATTGGCCTCTTCTGCCCTACAACAACATGTTTGTATTGATGGACTCGTTGCACTGTCATTACAATTCGCTCTCGAAAGGTACAATTGATGAGTTGATGAGGGTAATTGAGTCTTTAGATTGGAACATGTTATGATTGCGACAAGTCAACGTCTTCTATCTTCATTCTTCGCTATGATGAACTACACTGTTCGTACAATGATTGAACATGATGGAGGACAGATGGACTTCCCCGTTCCTGTGAGTATCTTGTATTCTGAATGATAGAATTGTCTGTGTTCAGTCAGAACAGATAGAATCATTTGTGACTCGTTCAATGTTGTGTAACATTGTATGGGCATTCTCTGGAGATACAAAATGGAAGGGAAGACAGGAATTGAGTGACTTTGTAAGGAGGACAACAACATTACAACTTCCACCTAATGATCAAGTGAGTAGAATTAATGAAGTATATCATACTAATAGATTGATAGATTCCTTTGGTTGACTATCATGTTACACTTGGTGGAGAATGGCAACCATGGTTGAGTAAAGTACCTCAGATTGAGGTGAGGGAATGCAAGAAAAAAGGGAATAATAGAAGATATTGAGGTGGAATCACATAGAGTAGCTGCATCTGACTTAGTTGTTCCCACTGTAGATACAGTCAGACATGAGATGCTACTATCTGCATGGCTATCTGAACACAAACCACTTGTATTGTGTGGACCACCTGGATCAGGAAAGGTAAAAGAAGAGAAAGAAGAGAGGGACGATAAGACTATTTAGACAATGACTCTACTTGCTGCACTACGATCTCAACAGGACATGGATGTCGTCAATGTCAACTTCTCTTCCTCAACCACTCCTGAACTATTGATGCAGGTTAGTGCAGAATGAGAATGTATCATTCAATTGACAATTGAGACACTCGATCACTATTGTGAATACAGAAGGACTCCTAATGGAGTTGTACTTGCACCTGTACAATTATCAAGGTGACTAGAATGAAAGGAAAAGGATAAGAGACAAGATTTAGATGGCTTGTTGTCTTCTGTGATGAGATCAATCTTCCTTCTCCTGATAAATACGGTACTCAAAGAGTCATCTCATTCCTCAGACAACTTGTCCAAGTAGGATCCTCTTTGCTATTGTTTACATTGCTATGGTTGAGCTGAATGGATTCTACCGTACTTCTGATCATGCATGGGTGACACTGGAGCGAGTTCAGTTCGTAGGAGCATGCAATCCTCCCACTGATGCAGGAAGACATCCAATGACACTCAGATTCCTTAGACATGTTCCTATTGTGTATGTCGATTACCCTGGACAACAGTCATTGGGGCAGATCTACGGTACATTCAACAGGTTAGAATAGAAGGGAATGAAGGAGGAGAAGAATGATTAAGGGCTATGCTAAAGATGCAAACTGGAGTGAGGGCACTGGCTGAACCATTGACATCTGCTATGGTTGAAGTATACAATAAGAGTCAAGTAAGGGAAGATAGAGAATGAGAGAGAAGAAGAGTTACAGGAACGTCTCACTATTGAAATGCAGCCACATTACGTGTACTCTCCTAGAGAATTAACGAGATGGGTTAGAGGAATAGCTGAGGTTTGTGATGAAGTTGAGAAAGGAAAGAGAAGGAATGACACAGGCGATTGCTCCTCTTGATGGTATGACTCCTAATGAGATTGTTAGACTATGGGCACATGAGGCATTGAGACTATTCCAAGACAGACTTGTTACTCAAGATGAAAGGAAATGGACAGATGGATTGATCGATGAAACAGCACAAAAGTATGTCAATGAGTAGAATATGTGATGAGTATTGGTATGAGATACTTCTCTGGTTCGTGTGATCTGAATGAGGCCCTCGCTCGTCCAATTCTCTATTCTTGCTGGCTCTCCAAGCACTATCTTCCTGTTAGCAGAGAACAATTGAAAGAATACGTCCAAGCAAGACTAAAGGTATCATTCCCTCACTAACACTATTTATTTATTTATCTTACATCAATATCAATGTAACTACATGTGAAATAGCTTTAGACTAATGATATTTGAGGGTTTCTACGAGGAAGAATTGGACGTGCAATTGGTTCTCTTTGATCAAATGTTGGACCATGTGTTGAGAATAGACAGAATCTACAGACAACCACAGGTTGGGAATGGAGAAGGAATGGAGAAGGAAGAATGAATGAAATAGGGACATCTTCTATTGATTGGAACATCTGGATCAGGAAAGACTACACTATCAAGATTCGTTGCATGGTTGAATGGACTATCTGTTGTACAGGTTATCATTGAATGGGAATATGGTAGACAGGAATGATTCAGTTGAAAGTACACTCAAAATACTCTGCTACTGACTTCGATGAAGATATGAGGAATGTATTGAGGAGGTCTGGATGTAAGAATGAGAAGGTTTGAAGGAGGAGGAGGAGAAAGAAGATGAGGATAGAGTTATAGATATGTTTCATTATGGATGAATCGAATATGTTGGAGACAGGCTTTCTGGAGAGACTCAATACACTTCTTGCCAATGGAGAAGTAGATGATTATGATGGAATGAAATGGAATTGTTGTGTTTAGGTACCTGGACTATTCGAAGGAGACGAACACACAACACTTATGAGTCAAATAAAGGAAGGAGCACAGAGACAAGGACTGATGTTAGACTCACATGATGAACTATACAAATGGTTCACTGTACAAGTAAGTGAATGAATGAATGAGTGAATGAGTAAATGAGACTATAGGTGATGCGTAATCTACATGTTGTATTCACAATGAATCCATCTGAAGGAGGATTAAGAGACAGAGCAGCTACTTCTCCCGCACTATTCAATCGATGTGTACTCAATTGGGCTGGAGATTGGAGTGACAATACACTGTATCAGGTACTATTCATGATGTATACAAGGACTATTAGTGACAGGTTGGATGTGAACTGACTAATACTCTGGATATGGAATGTCCTGACTATGAAGCACCATTGGGACTACCTCCTGCATCAGAACTTGTACCCAGTCCACCCACATACAGGTTGGAATGAGACAGAAAGAGAAGGAAGGAAGGAATGATTGAAGGGAAGCAGTCATCAATACATTGGTACATGTACACAATACAGTCAAGAAATTGAATGAACAAGAGACTAAAAGGGGAAGAAGGTGAGGATGCATTGAATAAGGGAATGAGAAAGAGAATTGAGAACTGCTGCAATCACTCCACGACACTTCCTTGATCTCATCAAACACTATACTAAACTATTACATGAGAAGAGAAGAGAATTGGAAGAGGAGAAGGTAGGAATACTGTAATGGAATGAGTATGAAGGAATTGATAGGTTCATCTGAACATTGGTCTCAACAAGATATCTGAGACAGAAGAACAAGTCAAGGATCTACAGAAGAGTCTGACACAAAAGAGTAAAGACTTGGAAGAGAAGAAGAGTGCTGCGAATGCGAAACTGAAGGAAATGTTGTCTGATCAACAAAAGGCAGAGGAAGAGAAAAGGTGAGAGAAAAGGAGATTGGATGATAAGAAGAGAAGAGTTTAGACTGAGTGAACAATTACAAAAGGAATTGGGAATACAATTGAAACAAGTGGAAGAGAAACAGAAGGAAGTTGAAAAGGACTTGAGTCAAGTTGAACCTGCAGTGGAAGAGGCACAAGCAGCAGTAAAGGGAATCAGGAAACAGAGTTTAGTCGAGGTTAGATTATCAAAGAAGAAGAAGGAAAAGAAGTTATTGAGGTCAAATCAATGGCAAGTCCTCCTGCTGGTGTCAAACTTGCATTGGAAGCAATATGTTTGTTGTTGGGAGAGAATGTTGGATCTGATTGGAAGGTTGTTCAATGAGAAGATACACAAAGGGAAGTTGTATGTTAAGGCTATTAGATCAGTGATGGTGAGAGATGACTTCATGACTCGAATTCTATCATTCAATACAGACAATATCAGTGCAGATATCATCAAACAGGTATCTACTCTCTCATCACATACAACAAAGCATTCCATTTGTATTTTAGATGGAGAAATACTCGAAGAACACTGATTTTGATTATGAGAAGATTAACAGGGCAAGTCAGGCATGTGGACCAATGGTCAAATGGTGTAAAGCACAACTTTTATACTCTGACATGCTACACAAGGTAAGAAGGGCGGGTAAATGGAGTTGAAGGGACATTATAGGTGGAACCACTGAGGAATGAACTGAAGAGATTGGAAGCGGATTCAAAGAAAAAGACAAAGGAGGGAGAAGATGTAAAGACGAGAATTACACTGTAAGATGAAGTGAGAGGATATGAGTAAATGGAGTAATTGAGATTGGAACAGTCAATTGGGGCATACAAAGAGGAATATGCACAATTGATTGGACAGGCTGAACATATCAAGAGTGATTTGGCTGCAGTGGAAGAGAAGGTGAGAATAGAGAGGATGAAGATGAGATATGGATATAGGTTGCACGATCAACTCAACTACTATCATCTCTTGGAACAGAAAGAGATAGATGGTCTACACGTAGAGACGGATTCGCTCAACAAATGGATACACTTATTGGAGATGCTCTTCTTTCTGCTGCCTTCCTTTCTTATTGTGGATATCTCGATCAACAAGTACATCAATTATGAAGAAGTGAATGAGTAGTTGTTTAGCTGAGAGATGCACTATTCACACGATGGACAGAACATGCACAAAAGGCCGCAATGAGATTCCGTTTGGATCTTGCAAGGATTGAGTATCTGTCAACTGTTGATGAGAGAATGGAATGGAACAAGGTACGGTAGAATGTCACTTCCCTCATACAATCATTCACATTTTCAGAATGGACTTCCAGTCGATGATTTGTGTACTGAGAATGCTATAATGCTACATCGATTCAATCGATATCCTCTGATTATTGATCCTTCTGGACAGGCAGCTGAATTCTTAATGAAGGAATTGGCTCATAAGAACATTCAGAAGACTAGTTTCCTCGATGATTCATTCAGGTTATCTTACTGTAGAATATTTTGATTATCTTTATTACAGGAAGAATCTGGAATCTGCTCTTCGATTCGGTAATTCTCTTCTTGTTCAGGATGTAGAGAGCTACGATCCAATTGTCAATCCTGTACTCAATCGGTAACACTTAAAAAATTGTTACTTGTCATTGCGTATTGTTTAAAGGGAAGTAAAGCGTACAGGAGGTCGTGTTCTCATAACAATCGGAGATCAGGATATCGATCTTTCTCCTTCATTCCAAATATTCCTCATCACAAGAGATGCTACTGTAAGTGGAGTACATGTTTTGTATTCTATTGTGGGGTCACAGGCCGAATTCGCTGCTGATGTTTGTTCCCGTGTAACATTTGTCAACTTCACAGTCACTTCATCTTCGCTTGCATCTCAATGTCTCAATCAAACATTGAGAAGTGAAAGACCAGATGTAGATAAGAAGAGAAGTGATCTACTCAAGTTGCAAGTGAGAAGAGAATGAAGAGAATGAAAGTAATGGAAGGATTACAGGGAGAGTTTGCAGTTAGATTAAGACAATTGGAGAAGTCACTATTGGCAGCACTGAATGAAAGCAAAGTGAGTGAATGGAAGGATAAGGAAGGAATGAGGGAATACAGGGAAAGATACTCGATGATAACTCTGTTATTGCAACACTCGAGAAACTAAAGAATGAAGCGAAGGAAATAGCTACGAAGGCTGCTGAGACAGATAAGGTTATGACAGAGGTGGGAGGGAGAAGGGATATGGGAAAGGGAATGGAGAATACAGGTGGAAACTGTATCACAACAATATCAAGCATTGGCTGTTGCATGCAGTCAAATGTATCATATGCTACAACAATTGAATGAAGTGAGTTTCACATGATTCTCTTCTCTATTCACTTTTAGGTTCACTTCCTCTATCAATACTCTCTTGATTTCCTTGTTCAAATGTTCACTACTGCTCTGAAATCTCCCGATCTACAGGGAAATCATTCACAGAGACTATCACAGATCACATCAACTCTCTTCAGAGTCAGACTCTCCCTCTCTCTCTCTCTCTCTCTCTCTCTCTCTCTCTGAATGACTCATTCAGACTGTGTACTGTCGTGTTTCACGTGGAATGCTACACACAGACAAACTTCTTCTTGCTCTTCTTCTAATGAAGATTCGATTGAGAGGAAGAACAGGAGAAAAGGGATATGATGCTGAATGGGATGTACTATTGGGTAGAGCAGAATTGTTGTCATCCAAAGCAAAGGCTCCAACTGGCAATCCTCCCTCATGTCTACCCTCTCAAATTGTAACCAATTTCACAAGAATTCAACATCTCCCTGCATTCCAAAAGGTATGATTTGTGTATTTTGAGTAGGACAATTCATTGGATAGATATGTACACTAAGTGAATAATATAATTGCAGTTGTGGTCGAAGATGGAAGGATCTACAATGGAAAAATGGATTGGATTGGATAATCCAGAAATGAATGTCCCTGTTGTATGGGAGGATATGGACGGATCAATGAGTAATTGACTTGTTTCATTGTCTCTCATTGTATTTTGATTGAGGTGAAACAGGAGTATTCCTCCACGAGGTACTCGTTGTATGGTGTGGTCGTCCTGATAGACTACTGGCATCATGTCATCGTCTAGTAGGAAAAGTATTTGGAGAATCATTCTTTGATGCTGATTCACTTGTTCATCTTGATAGAATGGTTGAGAGTGAGGTATGAGTTGTTGTGATTGATTATGATAATGTTATCCCCTTTGGGTCACTTCATCTCAACCAATTCTATTCTGTTCTGCTGCTGGATTTGATGCATCGAATAGAGTGGAAGATCTATCTGTTGAAGAAAAGAAAGATCTTACAAGTATTGCAATTGGATCAGCAGAAGGATTCAGTCAGGCAGAAAAGGTTACCATATCCCCCTTGCACTCATTCTTTCCTTTCTATTCAGGCACTTACATCATCTTGTAAATCTGGTCGTTGGCTTCTTCTTAAGAATGTTCATTTGGCTCCTTCATGGCTGGCACAATTGGAAAAGAGACTGCACACTCTATCCCCCCATCCATCATTCAGACTATTCATGACAGCTGAGATCCATCCATTGTTACCTCCAAGTGTATTGAGGTGACTCGATTCATTCTCCTTCCATCCACATTGTCTATAGGGCCTCTCGTGTCGTTGTTATGCAACCAGCAACAGGACTCAAGGCATCTCTTCTACGAACTCTTTCCACTATTCCTGCCTCAAGAATGAGCAAGGCACCAGCAGAACGAAGCAGATTGTATCTACTGGTGAGGGGAAGGGAGAGGATATGAGGGGAAGGGAGAGAATATGAGGGGAAGGGAGAGGATATGAGGGGAAGGAGATGTCTTGAGGTTTCATGGCTACATGCACTTGTACAAGAAAGACTACGGTATTCCCCCCTTGGATGGGCACATTCGTATGAATTCTCAGATGCTGATTTGAGGTGAGAAAGTGATAGAGATGAGGGAAAGGAAAGAGTTACAGAGTGGCATTTGACACACTCGATACAGCAGTTGATTCTATTGCACAAGGAAGGGCAAATGTATCCCCGGATAGATTACCATGGAAGACACTTCTTACTCTATTCTCACAATGTATCTATGGAGGAAAGATTGACAATTCATTTGATCAGGTTGATGCACAATGATAATAGTCATGTATTGATATGGTTATAGACTCTACTTGATTCTATTCTACAACAAATGTTCACTCCTTCATCATTCGAACCTGAACATACTCTGATTACTCGATACAATGGAGATGAACCACTGAAAGTATGTGTTGTTGATATGATAGTAGAATGAATTGTCATTGAGATGCCTGATGCATCCCGTCGTGATCTTGTACTTGTATGGGCTGAAAGTATACAATCTACTCAACTTCCCTCATGGCTGGGACTACCTAATAATGCAGAGAAAGTTCTGTTGCAAAACAGGGCAGACAAACTACTGAAGAATCTACTGGCGGTAAGAATGAGTATTGACATGATATGGATTGTATTGTAGGTGGCTGATGATGAATTGGCATTTACATCAACAAGTGATGAAGGAGGAGAAATGGCCAAACCACAATGGATGGCACAACTCATTGAATTGGCTGAATTGTGGTTGAAGACTCTACCAAAGGAATTGACAAGAATGAAAAGAACTGTTGAAAACATCAAGGATCCTCTATTCAGATTCTTTGAGAGAGAAGTTTGTTTGTTTAAATGATATGGTCATATGAACTGATTTGAGGTGAATGTGGGTGCCAATCTGATTGGAAGAATACGACATGATCTTGGAGATGTCATGAGAGTATGTAGAGCAGAGAAGAAACAAAGCAATGAAACACGAACTCTCATCAACTATCTACAGAAGGGACAGGTTAGTAGGAGGGGAGGGGGTAGAGCGATGGGATATTGTACAGGTACCCGTACATTGGATGTTGTATACTGTACCTGGAGAAGTATCACTGAAGGAATGGTTGAGTGATCTGTCAGACAGAATGAAACAACTGGAGAGGATAAGTTGTAGTGGAAGTCTTCGAGGGGAAGAAGTGAGTGAAAAGGGAAAGAGTATGGAATGAATGATTGTCTATAGGTATGGTTGGGTGGAGTATTGACTGCTGAAGCATTCATTACTGCTACACGACAACAAGTTGCACAGGCTAATAGTTGGTCACTCGAGGAATTACATCTACATGTACATATGGGAAGGAGTAATGCATTGGATGCATTCAGAGTGAATGGTATGCAATGAGGGAAGGGAATGGAATGATAGAGATATGATTGAAGGAATACAAGTGAGAGGAGGACAATCGGTAGGAGGAAAGAGACTTGAATTGAGTGATCAAGTACAGAATACAATTGATGTACTTGAATTGACATGGAAGAAGGTAACAGAGAATTACAAATCACATACAAACTAACTTTGATTTAGGAACCGGCCGAAGGAGCACAACTTCCATTGTACTTATATGGAGAAAGGAAACAACTCATTGCAAGCCTCTCATTCAATGTAAGTATTATTGTGGAGTAAGAGTAAGTATTGATTGTAGTTTAAGTTTAAGTTTAAGTTCAACTTGATTGTAGGTGGATGATGCCACTTCATTCTATCAAAGAGGCGTTGCACTTGTTGCCAATTGCAATCTCTAATTCAATATCCCGAACACTTGTTATTGGTGGTGGTTGTCTTTATTTGTCTTGTTCTATTTGATGAGCTTGAGATTCATAATGTTGTCAAGAATATTTATGCACAGAGCTCTTTTTACTTAATGCCTTAATATATTAACCTTCGAGTGCTTGCTTTGTTACATGTAGTGTCCTTTTCATAATAAATATTTTGACTGTCGTGGAAGTTTTCCTAATTTGTTGCTTATCGTTCAATCGATATTTGATACCTGTGGCTGTCATTGACATTGTAACAGTATTATGTTTACAGAATGGTGGACTCAGTAAAATGGGCAATTGTTGCTTCCATCGAGGATCGTGCTCTTCTTACGAACATTGAGTAAGTTCTCCTTTTGACTGACAATGACTTATTATGATGTTGAGGGCATTCGGTCAGAGATTGGCAACAGATTTGAGTGAGGAGGCAGTCAAGATGGGTGTGCAAGTAAGAGAAGATAGCGAGATGATGATGATGATGATGATGATATAGATGAATCTTGCCCCTTCCCCTGTCAAGATGATCTATGCAACCCCTGGTAGTTTGGAAGAAGTGACTAAGGCATATGAGGAAGTATGTCTATTCTCCCATTAGAGTTGTTGTAATAGAATGATTTGTCAGATTCACTCTTGTCTTGCATGTGTACACTTGGTTGTACACATTCTTCCCCGTGACAACTCATTAGAATATGAATGGATGAAGAGTCTCTCTCTCAGATATGCACTCATTAGACAGGGTGTACAATTAGACAATGCCCTCACTTACTTTGCCAATCTGGACAAGACTCAGGTCAGTTGTCATTCATGACACTCAGGAGTACTGTATTGAAGGTACTGAGGAACATGATCCAATGGATGGGACGGAGATCAGCTGAGATAGCAAGAGGAAGGGCAGGAAAGGAGAGAAGATTCGATTTGAGAATAGGAGATGAAGGAATGAGTGTCAAAGGACCAACAAAGAGTGAGGCTGTCATGATTGCTGCAGTCTCAAGTGTTCTTCATGACAATTGGAATGGTAAGAATGAATGAAGTAGAGGAAGTAAATAGTATCTTGAGGTGGAGATGAAGAATGTTCTGTTCGAGTAACTGGACTTCCACTTGGATTGGGACAATTCAATGTTGCCTCTCTATTCAACAATCTCAATGTTACTGCTGTTGCTGTACAGGCAGATGAAGCGATTGTGACTCTTGTCAACAAGTAAGACCATCTATCAATGATCTATCAATGTCATTCTCTCTTTAGATTCCATGCTCTACAGGCTGTATGTATGTTGGATGGAATGAAGATGGATCGTTATCATAATCTATCTGTCATTCCACTCAATTGTGCTGTTGCTCAACAATTGAAAGTATAATCTCTTTGATTGTCTATCATGTTGATGATCTCATATTGTTGTGTACCACTTGTATTTGGAATAAATGAATTGGTCTCGTTCCGTTGTGTTACTCTCTCTCGTGGGGGGGCGGGCGGGGGGGGGGGGGGGGGTCTGGGGAGGGGGGAAGGGGGGGGGGGGGGCGGGGGGGAGG
>JACMIF010000677.1:19967-33622 GCA_014805445.1 Diplogasteroides magnus | reverse complement strand
CCCCTCCACCAACCCCACCTCCCTGCCCCCCCCCCCCGCGCCCCCCCCGCCCCCCGACCCCCCCCCCCCCCCCCCCCCACCATCTCGCCTTTTGGCGGCGGGGGGGGGGGGGGGGCGGCCCCCCCCCCCCCCCCCGCATTCATTGAATCACCCCCAACATCTGTCATTGCTGCCACACACTGCAAGAGGCGCTCATTCGATTAAGCCCCTCTTGATACCCAGCGTATGGGGGGATCAAGGGTGTTGTCGCTTCAACTGTTATCTCTTTGTCATTTTTTATCGCGAAAATATCAGGAACTGGTGGGTAAACGTCGAAATCGCATGTATCTCGTTCCGATAGACGACCGCTAGTAAGAGAATGGGGGAGGTCTCAACTATTTAACTACCTAGTTCTCGAGTTATGGAAAATAGGAGCTGCCCCGTTCTCCGTCCACTCTTTCCGACCGATTGTTGGCCTCTTTCCTGGCACTAACTGTTGTCTCATACCCGTTCCCCCGGGGAGAAAATCCATCCTGTGAACGCGGGGCCGACCTTATCTCTCACGCTGTTTGTTATTCAATATGAAAGAGAACTTCCGACTCGGCATCATTTCGTTACTGGTGCGATTTCCCAAGCCACAAGTCAGCAGCAATCAGGCATATTTCACCATATCCCAACTGTATATACATAGAAACCGGGTCTTTCTTCATTCACCCAGAGGCATCTCACTGGCCATAGTCAGTATACACAAAAATAACTGCCGCTCGTTTTAAAGATAGGTAATTGATTCTACTGCTAGCAGTTTTGATTTTGAAAGGCAAACTACATACATACCAATCTTACGCCGAAGCGGTTGTTATTTGTACGTGTGTCGTTTTTTAAAAATTATTTCGCAAAGGCTGTGATTCAGCCGTTCTTGAGGCTAATGGACTCGAGTCTAGTAATTATTTACCAACCATTTCCGTAAAAGTGCTGCATAACCATATATAGTAAACCGGATGGAGGGAGGCATGCTCTAATGGAATGAGGACTCCTCTCCTCATCCCCCCCGTCCGCTAAGTATGTCTGTGCTTGCAAGTCTCGGTGTTATTGTATTACCCTCCATCGGATTCCCATGATTTCTAACATTTCCTCCGCCCCCGTCGACTACATACAACCCTCTATCCATCACGGAGAAACATTAATCCGACACAAACTGTGACAGATTCAATCAAAAAATTTCGTGAAAGTACGAAAGTTTGTAATTGTTTCGCACCGAGTAGGTGGAAAATGAAACCCTTTCGTTGCAGAATAGCGCCCCAAACACGAAACACAGCCACTGAAAATGTCAGATTACCGAATGACACTGTCATAGGTGCTGCCCACTGACGACAGTTATTTTGCCAGTGATGACAGTTTCTAATTGAATTCCTTTCAAATTTTTCAGTTTCATCAATTGGATAATAATTTCAATAAATAGAATTTCAAATTTCAATCAAATTAAGATCTTTCAATAACAGCTTTTTTCTGTATGTGTTAGTTAGGGTTGGCACTTTGCATGCGATATCAGCCATGTTTCATCGAAGTCATAAATATAACTGATTTCTCAAAGAAACTGCCACCACCAGTATGTGTATATTCTGTTTTCGGTCGTTCTTCCCCTCTTCCTCCTTCATTTTTGCCCCGCAGCAGCTTCCAATTTCCGGCATGTCTCGCCAGTCAAAATATGCGTGGTCGAGTCGCCCCGCGCGTGATGCGTTTAGTGTCTTAGATTTAGAACCTTGATGTTTTCCAGCCACCACGAATTTCTCCGACTTGCAGGATACATTAATTTGTCATAGCTGGCCTCTTCCGCAAAACGTGGTCTCAACAAACTTCCTTGTATTATTTACTGTTCCGATGAGCGGCACAAGTCGCATATACTTTGTTTAGCAGTTTTTCCGGGGGGGAGGGGTGAAAGCCTTCCCGTCCGCTTCATTTTCTGTTGTTCGTTCACCCTCTCGCTTCACACGGGATTAGCTTTCTCTTGTGGCTACGAGGGCTCCATTGGGTGAATGACTACGGCGCCATGGACATTTGCGCTATAGTAATGAAATGGACTCTTTTTTATAATAGATTTGTTCATTTCACTATAATGCGTCTCTGTCAGGTACATTGATATTTGACAATTTTGTTGAGAAATAGTTACTTGTGCAGTGATTTGATGGCGCATCTGTCAAACCCACCATTATTTTATTTCTTACTACGCCCTATCCACGAATCCTCACATTTCCTTGAAGTGACTTCTTTTGGGGGCACTAGGTGGAAATATGCCGTTCCGGTGAAATATCCTAATTCCGTCTTACGATGTCTAGCCTAGACAGCAGTTCCAGTCTCGTGAGATCATCTGACACTCACGTGACAAGGAATCACTGCATCTTCTGCTCATTTATGAGACTACAACACTCTTACTAACTCTCGTTACTGCAGCCGGAGATCGACGCTCTCTGCTCGGCAGAATAAATTGTTTTCATTTCCCGCCTCGGCTTTTAAGTAGTCAATTTTCCTTTCTGTGTTGTCGCTCTCTCATTGAAACCGTTCAACAGTGACTAGAGTTGACAGTTTGGCTATTTACTTTACGGTTTATGCTGCTTTATCTTCAAATATATAGTAGCATTGTAACATAACCGATAAAGTATTCAAACTAGCAACCATAACAGCGACGTTCATCAACCGTCTCTGTGGTGTCAATTTGGCGAGCGTCCATTTTGTCATATATGCGCTCTCGTGATCGGAATCCATTTTGGCAGTGCAAAATGCTCGTTTCCCCTTGCGCCTGGAGTACAAGACAGGCCCCAGTACATCGGTACTGGGTGTTTTTGTTGTCTGGGCCTGGCAGGATCTCTGGTCATCCGAAGCCTGAGGGCGCGAATTTCTTCCTCATTCCAATAAATCCTGAATTGTTGGATTTGGTCATTTATCATTGAGCATGACACATGCACAAACGACATTTGCACAACTCGTAAAAACCCGTTATAAAAATTGTGCAAATATCGGTTGTACACTCCTATTTATCAAACGCCCATTCGGAAAAGATTCTAATTTGATTTCTAATTTGTATGCAGACTGTAGAGCCATTAATCACTCTAAATAGGCAATCGTCCGTCCATTGCGTGTCTGGTTCTTTAATCTTCTGTAACCAACATCCATCTTGAACGCCCCCATGTCATTATTTAATCCGGTGAACATATCCCATCTAAGACTTATGGAGTCTATTTCGTATCTCACGATAACGGGTGCGAGAAAAGACGACAGCGCCATAGTAATGAAATGAGTAAATGCGTGCCATCAAGTCCTGCAGAGCAAGATAAGTAAAACCATCAAACCGTTCCAAGTTCCCGGTCACTCCAAAGGAGGATCATGTCTAAACACTCAGATGACGCGAAGTCTGCGTTGCAAGATCATTTCACTTGAGTCATGCGCCTAATTCGTCATTAGGGTGCTGTTATGAAAGTCCGGTCGCCTCTTCTCACAAATATATTTGCGTGGCCATTTCGGCGCTACATTCTCCCACGTGGCATATTGCCTCATTCGCTGTGTTATATGACGACATTGACGTCACTTTGAGTAGACTAAAAGACTCCTTCGTCCATGCTACTTTGACTATTCAGTGATAAAAGGGCTGATCTCATTGTTAGGTAAGTCTCATAGGTTCAATATCGGTAACTTTGTCGTCATTCTTCTCCTCGGCAAGGCTGCCTATGATGGAATGAGACAACCTCGCGGCGGAGCTTAATGACGACAAATTTACTGATTTTTAACCCCTAGTAAGTCCTGAGTAGTTACTCCTATAACTTGCATACTAGTTGCAAGGATGCGTCGACGTCACTCAGGGATGATGTGTGAGAGTTAGGACGGCGAATGCAGTTTATGTCCGAAAAGATTCTCTCCTCCGAGCAGCAGTATGCGTGCAATTCTCACCACATTCTCCAGTGCTTTTCTCTTCTTGAGGACCCTATTCAAGAATACCCTCCCCCTGCAGCCTTCTTAAACTCCTCTCGTGACTATCTTAACTCGTTTCTAGAATTTGCATTCCAGAAACTAGCAATCTTTAGTCTCAAACATCTCGTATTTTGGGTAGATGACCGCCGAGAGAGTTCGTATGGGCTACGGTTGGACGTTGGACTACTTTGTGGGTTATGTTTCAAGGGTACTATATATTTAGAGATATACCCACTATGAAACATAGCCCTTCTTTACTTGGCAACATTCCTGAGTCTTCTGCTTCGGAGACTCTTCAGAGCACAGGAAGTGGATTAAAGACAGCTGAGTGCGTTCAGAACGACAGAGTCTGCACTCTGTCATTGTTAAGTGTGCAGTGATTTGCACTTAAAGTGCGATATATCTGTTCCATCACAGCTCTGATTCCGCTCTCTAGAGGAGTTACCTCGAATCAAAGAAGCAGCGTCATTGATATTTGCGCCGTAATAGAGGAATAGATGCTTGCGCCGTGATATGATAGAGCATCTGCCCATTTCACCATGATGGCACAATTGTTTTTCACCCGTTGTTCCTTATCATGTGAGAAACGACAGCTCAGTCTAGAAGAATGACTAGGTGAATCAGTTCCGTCTTCAGACCGAACTCGGCAGTTCGAAGAGTGCATATTTGCAAGCAAACTGCGCTAAGTTGATAAGGCCTCCAGAGAGAGCACGCTATGATTGCTCGAGTTTGCTCACAGCTGCCTTGCCGTGTGGGTCAGGTTTGCTTGATATTATTGTGGTAAACGGAGTTCAGAGTCAGCCTCTATATGTTGAGCGTGAAACCTATTCAAAATCATGGGCTAATGGTCAGAGAAACGACGAAATATCACACAACTTTGAGAGTGCAGAGTCGTCAGCCAGATGGAGTGTGTGTTCTCGGTATATCAAGTTGGTTTTCCACAATAATATCAACTTGGTATCAGAGGCCTTATTCATTTTCCTTCCAACGTCAGATTCAGCTGATTTTCTTCTGCAAGCTTCGTTTACTACGTGCGATAGCTAACAAGACTGACATTTTGCCGCTTCCTCTTCGGAGAACATGAGATAATCTTGCTTACTAACTGGGATCACTTTTCATAACGCCGTTCTCTTCCCTGAATCGTCATTCCTTCTAATAACTTTGGCATTAACGTAAGTGTTAATACACAACCAGCTGTTGTCTCTTGACTTGTATCACAGCTTCCGTGTCTTCATTGGTAAATGGCACAAGACTTGAATTGTATTAAGTATCTTTCTATTTGCGCTTTGAGCATTTGCGCCATATTAATGGACTAAAAAGTTTGAAATTATGGTGCATCAGCCCATTCGACTACCTTTCGTCAAATTTCGGTGTAGTGGTTGTTTCTTCGTTCCAAAGGCAATCGCTCCACGGAAAGAACATGTACTTCTTACAGTTTCTCTAAATTTAACCGGTGCTCCAGTCGCTTCCGTAATGTCACCACTGTCGGCTTCTCTTTCTATCATCCGCCAATACAGTTTATCAGTGGTGGTTCGCAATGTTTATGCAAGTGGTCCCGTGGGCACCCTCACTTACTCCCACCCGAGCCTTTGTCTCTCCGCACTCAAGGACATTAGCCTCTCTCTCAAGAGTACTTACTCCCAGCTGATAGCGCGCAGTCCGTACCAAGTGGACAGCGCCAGAACAGTTTATTAGTCCAACTTAGTCTCTTGATCTCCAGAGTAAAGACTACAATTCCTGCGAAAGTGTTTACAAGATATGACACGATGAATCATGTGCACTGTAGTTGTTCGATTTGCGATTGATTAGGAAATACTCGCCTCTGTTTGGAGCAAGTGACTAAAAAAAGGAGCTTTACTCACTGAAAACTGTGCAAAATGGTCGGGTGACAAAATGGCTTGGTGCAAATCGGCAGTGATTTGCTTCTGACTAGGGTTGGAAATCAAAGCACAAGTGCATTTTTATGTCGTCTAATTCCCTTTTGTCTCTTTCATGTGATGGACATCCACTCCGAGGAATTAGACGACGTAAATGTGAACTTCTGCTTGGATTTCCTACCCTACTCCTGACTTATCCACTCCACGGTGTCCTTGTAGCGTTCGCATATCTATCGCACTTTCGAGTAGTGGGGGACAAGGGCTATTCTCATCCTTCCTAAAAGGGGAACGCAGATACGTGACCTGGGCAAAAAGCGACTGTGCGAAGGTTATCTGAGCGTGGTTCTCGAAGGTTACCGCTAGGGGATCCAACTCGGTCGATTAGTCATCATTCTTCTCCGCAAGGCGGTTGTCTCAATTCCTGGTAGACAACAGTATTGCGGAGAAGAACGGCGACAAAGTTACCGATTTAGAGCGAATAGTTCAAGCGGATGAAATGAGTCCAAAGTGCTTAGTTTCGGCTCGTTTTACGTGTAAATCTGTGAGAATCGTGACGCTATTCGATCCCAGGCTCGGACAAAATATGATCATGTTGATTCCAATACGATTTACACGACGCAATCGTCGTGCTTATGTGATAGCTGACATATAAACATTCTCCGTAGCTCCTGTGCTATCATCAGCGAAACGATTGCAAGCGAAATTTCTCTCTGGATGAAAAAACAATGGAGGGATGCGCGATAGCTGTCATCATTATCAATTTCACCATTGTGGCGCAAAGGTCCTTGGCGCACTTGTCATTCACCCGTCTCTCTTTCCCCTCTGAACGTCCGATTCTCGTTGGTCCTCGGTCCCTTTGCACAGTACTGACCATCAATAGTCCACACTATGATCCCTAAATCACACTCTCCCAGCTGATAGCGCGCAGTCCGTATCATGCGGATCACGCCGGGACAGTTTATGGTCTTGGAAATAGGAAACAACCGCCAACAAGGGAGCAATGGCTAGCGTAGTAGTCTTTCTCACCCTCTGTCCTGTCTGCTTCAGTGCTTCATTGCGGGTATATCAGTGTTCCCCTTATCTATCTTGCAAATCATCCCTCGCTCGTCCCTTTTCTCCTTCTTCGCGGTCACTCATCTTCTTCCACATTACACCGTCCTTCGCAAACAGTTGTGAAACGATTCCGATCATTGGCCAGAGCAAATCTGGTTGCTTCTTTTTGAGGAGCTGCCTAGCACATTTTCATTTCCCAGTAATGATTCACCCGGCTTCTGAGCAATAAGTTATAGCAATATCAGTAAAATCATCAAATGAGGAATGTTTCAATTACAAAAAGTGCTGTTATTCTCGGTCATATACTGCTTGGGTTGAATTGTCAGTAAGAAGTAGCTCATTCCATTTTGTCCGTATCTTTCCCCATCACTGATCAACTCGCGTGAAACAACACTTCCTCTTCTTTCCCCCGTCTCTTTCTTTCCCCCCTCCTCTCCCTCCCCGCGCCCACAAGAGCAGACAGTGTGATTGCTCACACACTGTCATCTCCACATGCGCTGGCACCCTCCGTATCCGAGTCCACCGAACCGTGAGTACACTTTCCAAATTGACCCTGCTAAAATGGCCAGGTGCAAAAATGTCCTGGGGACTTGACAAACTGATATGCACTCCTTGCTGTATGATCTCGATCACTTTTTGCAAAATTGATCTCTAGCCAAAATGGCCCGGTGCCAAAACGCAACCTGGCTGATGTGCGCTGTACGATCCGGATCAGTGGCCTCACTTTCTCTCGTGCGGGGCGATTACCATCAGTGATCACCCCCACTGGCGGGTGGCACTATGAGTGAGAGGGAGAGAGAGAGAGAGAGGGAGACACCATTCGGCCCCCATGTATCTACAACGCGTTATGATCTGTAGTGATCCCCTGCATTTGTCCGTGTTTTGTGCTATCTGACACCCGGCCATTTTGTACATATGAATCATTTCTACTCTAGCATACATATGTAAAATTGACAAAAATGCGCATCGCTGAGCTTTTCTGCTTCTCACGATTCCTGATTGCATCTAGCGGTTTCTAGGAAATCGGACGAATTAGAAATGCACTTTACTACCGATTTAGAAACTCAAATTGCATCCTGACACTTGAAAATCATAGTACTCGATGACGCGCAAATTTATTCGACCTTTCAATATCAATGACGCGTCTCCTCGGAACGGCCTAAAACTGTACAGATTTCGGTCGGTTTGGCCAAAAAGCTCTTGTGTGCCGCGTATTTGTCTTTCTTCTTCCGAATGTTTTGGTTGTTTGCAACATTCACGTGTCGCTTAATCATTGTTTGCATACCAAAAATACTCTGTCAAACGACTTTGTGTTCATGACTAGGGTCTCTAAAACGGTAGAATGTCCATTTCTCATTCATCCAAGTCCCGCTGAGCTGTTGTCTCTACGTTCGATAGGTATATAGAGGCTCCGAGTGAATTAGACTGAGAACTGCCCTTTACTAGCGTTAAGAAAGCCTACTCATGACCCTTGCAAACCACAGAATTTGCTTGGACGACAGTTCGAAACTGAACGTCAAAAAACGCGCGCGTTCTCTGAATCATCTTCCATGTTTCACCCCTCTTCCATTGACAATTCAAACGCGTCTCCTCTCAATGGGGGCTATCCATTCATCGAAGAAAGAAAGCAAATGATGGACGGGGAATATTGCGCGACTTGTCGGTTTTCACGGCGATAGCAATTCGGAGAGAAATTTCACACACACTCAGTATTATCGCTTCCGACACTGATAATTAAAACTTTCAACTTGTCAATTTTCTCGAGTGTCTTCGAAAGAATATCGGAATGAAAGACAAGAGCGCCAAGGCGTTTTTGCGCCGTAGTGTTTACTTCAACCTTTCAACTGTACATTTCACCATTTTGGCGCAAATATCCATGGGACTCTTGTTTTTCTTGGGGATATTGAATACACGGGATCGTTGAAATACGATCGTGTATGATTCGTTAGCAACTGAATCAACAGTCCCCCAGTCGCGTGTGCTCTTTTGGCCAATTCCCCTTCTCATTCTCTTCTCCCCCTCCCTCCTCTCCCTCCCATTCTCTCCTTTGTTGAGCAACGCCCTTTGGCAGAGCGCGCGCGAAACCGTGCAAATTCCCTTCCCAGCTCAATTTTCGTCCTGTTTACGACTTTGCTCGGATAGGTTGACACGGACCAAACCAGGAAATACTCCTCTCTCTCTATCTACTTTTCTCAAGTATTTATGGGAGGAGGAAAATAGGTGTATTTCCGGCACTTTAACATTGTTGTCGCCCCCCCCCTCTATTCTCGCGCCTCTTTTTGTATTGGAAACATGTGACCATGGCCACTTTGAGTGATCATAGACCCCTCTTCCCTCCTCTCTACCCCTCTTCCTCCCTTCCTCTCTACTGCGACTCATCTCATGTACTGCAAGTTTTGAAGTGAAGGGATTGACGGATCTGTGAGAGATCACTGGAAAGCCGGGTTGAAAACACAATGTGCAGTGATCAGGTTTACAATGTTTACAATGTTTATCTCTCATTCATCATCCTTGCAAGGTAGAATGAAAAACGTCGTTCTTGCGTTAGTTTGGGCCATATATGCATAATACCTCTGCTGTATCTTGTATTGTATGAACGACCATAGTCAATCTACCAACCGCACATAGAACGAATTCAGCCCTTTTCCGATATTACCTGTAGGCAACCCCTTACTTTTTCTTTCTCACATTCATTATTCTTGCGAGGTAGAATGAAGTCTAATGAAAGTGCATAATACCTATCTTGTATGAACGTTCAAAGTCAATCAGCCAAGTGCACTTCGAACGTGATTTCTTCCGTTCTGCGATATTCCTTGACAGGCAACCAGTGCGAAATGACGAGGGAATTAGCCATTTCGACCTTTATGATCAACGAAAAACATCATCGATTGCACTTCCGGCTAGTGTAATCGTGACTACACCTGCACTTGCTTAACTGTAAATATCTTCTCTGGCTATTTCTGACGCCTTCCTTCAATTTGCATGCTGTAACGCCCCTTTCCTGAGCGGTTGGAATGATACTGGTGGAGGACAACTGTGCCATGGACGTTTGCGCCATAATGGTGACTATCCATTTCACCATTCCGGCGCTAGCGTCCATGGCGCAGTTGTTTTCACCCACCCACGAATGGCATCCCTCCAAGGTAGTGGAGTGTTCATGATTCGTGAAGCGCACCGAACCGAGTCCTCCTTCCTCGTTCCAATTCGCATATTCACGCGCCACTGCACCCGACAAATTTGCAACCTTTCCCTTGTTAAACGACCCTGCCGCCTCGTTAAGAGACCCTGTCACCTACTACAGTAACATCATTTGATTCTGTTCAGGAGACGCCATGGAGGGTCCGTACCGCGCGGCGGTACCCATGCGGCTCTTCGCCAACTGGGAAATGGACCGCGCAAGCACCAGCGCCGTTCAAAGGTAAGGTAGTTTTTGTAGTATCATGAATCTCAGGATTACGGTAGGCAATGTTTCCCTGATTCAGGCTCTTCACCCTGAGCATCTCTCGACTATCGCTGTTCCCAGTACCCTCGCAGGTGCGAGGATTCGTCATCACTGCCAAGCTAGACGTGAGTCTCCTTTTTGTAACCCGGATGAGATATGTTTCAAATTAATGCTCAGAGTCCAGAAGTTACCATTGAACATTATGAAATCGGCTTTATCACGTATTGTTTTCTCACGAAATGAGCATCATACGCATTTCACTCATCTGTAATTTCTTTCTTTATTCCACTTCAAAAGCAAATGCCTTGTTTTGTCGCATGTTCCTTTGTGCAGCTTTAAGCCGTCCGATAAGCTTCGTATAGTGGTAGTTTAATCTCCTCCACTCACGACAGCTTATTTGATAGAGCGCGGAAAATATTCTTCGTATTGCTACAGTAATCAATCGATAACCAATACTGATTCAGGGCTACAAGCGGTCCCTGCGTAGCAATGAGATCGTCGTGGGAGAAGTACACGGTGCAATTGATATTCCACTGGATGTCTCATTCACGATACAGGTGAGTGCCAAAACTGGTTCGGATAGGTTTCACATGGGATGATGAAAAATATGTTTCAAATGTGAATGGATAAAAATAATATTAACTGTAGGCGAAATATGCTTCGCGGTACGCTAAAGTGTTGAATAATTCTATGATTGCAATTGTCGTCTCTCTTTTCCTCTCTGGAAATAAATAAATAATATTTACAGTACCCACACTACTTGAAGCACAAGCGCAACGTGATGCAGATTCACATTCAACGGAAGAGGAAATATAAGAATCGTCCCATTCCCGGAGGATTCAAGAGTCTGGCAGTTGGTGAGTGAGCTGGGTCACACTTATGATTTCGGTCCACATACCCTTGTTCACCCCATTAGCTTGTTCTGTGCCGTATTCACTATTTTTGCGTATTTATACCGGGTGCATTCAAAAGTTTGTCGAGGCTCTCAAACTTCACACCACTTTCCCTCATTTAGCCCTATGACGTGACTTTTTTATCAGCAGTGACCGTCGAAATAGTGTCGTTAATGAAACTTTGACCTCCACGCAAACTCTTTTTATCAGGAAACCCTTTGCACGTTGTAGATGTGGGCTGATCATCCTTCTTTTGACCCCGCTTATTTCGTATCAGAATTCATCCTATTGGACCTTTGACTTTCCACGAAAAGCAACATGTAGACACGTTGCCCCAGTGATAAATGCAACGTGCTTTCCATGAATGTCCTGTGCCGATTACTTTAACCCTCTTTAGCACTGTGATCAATGATTCTGGTATACTCTCAAGCAAAGGAGGGATGATATTAACGTGATTCGGTTAAAAATGGTCCAAAGATAAAAAGATAATTGAGGGGGAAACATTGCAACGTATTACTAACTCACAAATTAACAAAAAGATTCATCTTAAATTAAAAAAAAATCTTCTTTTGATTTCAGGTGCCATCGACTTGACTGCCATGCTACAGTGTGGTTCTAGTCAGAGAGCGGAGATTCCACTCTACGCCTACTCCACCTCCAAACAGTCCAATGCTCCAGACGGTATGTTTCATAATTTTTCTGAAAACGCATTCTCGGAAAACCCATGTATTAGGGTGTCGCATTTGGGACGGATTTGCATTTTTCTTCTCTTCGTCATTACGGACCGTTCTTCTTTACTACGCAAGAGACAAATGATGTAATGAGGACAGAGACGGAAAGATAAAAATTCGTCCCAAATGCGACTCCCTACCATGTATGCATCAGCTAATGTTCTTAATCTGTATACATCTATCATAAGCAATTTGTAGCCATTTTGTCTTCCTAACAAAATACAAAATGGTGTGCCGTTAACTTTGCTTTAAGTTTACTTCACGTAGAAATCTTTTCACTTGACAAAATTTTGCCAAAAACCAAGAATCGGTTTGCAATTTCCACACAATGAACTCCAGATGGCTTTGTTCAAACATTGCACGTCCTCGAGTGGGTGTAATGTCTCTTTCTGCAAATCCGCAAATCTCACCTTTGAACCCAGAAACATTCCTTCCATTCTCTACTATTTGATTCGACTAGAGACAACCGCTCAGTAGAGGAGAGGAGAGGGAAATGATTCGAGTGTCCAGAGCCATTTTTCTTTGTGACGGGCCGATGTGCGAATGGTGCCGTCTGGTCATTTATCTTAGTCTCATTACGAGGGAATCCACCCCATCCCGGCCATCTCTCTTTTTCTCTACGTCCTCTTGATTCAACTCAGTCTCTCCTTGTTCTGCTCTTTTCTCCCGAGCAGTCTTTCACCTCCTGAAACTCTCAGGTGCGAGAAAGAAGATGTATGCTAGAATGAAAAAAATTGTCAGCTGAAAATTCCTCAGCAACGATGCGTTTTCCCATTGTTTTGTTTCGGTTTATGAATGCAGAGTGGTGACAAGTTGGCACATGGATGAGAACAGATAATACTCGAAAAATTACGTAGGATTGAAACTCTTATTCATGACAAATATCGGTAGAGACATGCATTCTCTTCGGACCACATAAATTACAAGCACCCTGCTGTTTAGTAATGAACTAAAGAACACGGAAGGACTCTGCGGGGAATGATTTGATTCTCTGTTCTCTCCCATCTTCCGCTTATCTTTCTCCACCCTTCATTTCATCCCTGCCACCACTAAAACGAAATGAACAGCCGCGTTCCTTGGTCTCGAAAGAAAGAAAACCAAGAAGCCTGATTCAGGGACGAAATTTTGAATTCAAATATTGGCGGTAATTTCATTTCAGTGCCAACCATTGGTAAATTGACGATGAACTCCTGTGCAACTCTTCCATTGGACACTGATGCAGACTTGAGAAGAGAGCAGATGCTTCCTGGAGGCAGCAAAGAGAAGGTACGGCATATTTCGTTCCGCTTGACTCCTGCAATTACGGTCTAACAGGGCGTAAAGTGACTTAATACCCGTACTCATTAATTCGATTCAGGAACTGTCCGATGACTCTGAGATTTCGGATGACGACGATTCCGATCTACCTGATAACGGAATGGGCAGTGCGAGAAGTGAACAGAGAGCGGCAAATGGTGAGATCTCCTGGCACGAAAGTTGTGGATACTGTAGGTGTCTGAGCGGGGACAACACGCATATTGTTAGGAATTATTGGGTTAGAATGTTATGCTTGGACAAGTTGTTACCATGAATGGTGGACTATCTCTGACTAGGAAACTGTCTGAGGACGGGATGAAATTAGAACCACTGACTATGTGCGCTGGATAGTAGATGGTTGAGAATGTCGAACGCCAAAGTGAGAGCCTCTACTCATGAGCCATTTTCGAGAAACACGCGTCGA
>JACMIF010000677.1:7953-19867 GCA_014805445.1 Diplogasteroides magnus | reverse complement strand
TTATTCAATTTCCCCCGAAAAATCATTCAAATCATCACAACTCGCTTGAAAGTTGATTTCAGAAGCTCAGGTCGGCGTCAAAAAACTTCCCAAAAAATATTCTTCAATAATTGATACTAAAAGTCATAGGTCATCGGTAGTGATTGTCGTTTTTGGGTCATTGAGCCACTCACCGCCACTTAATGGCTGCTCCAGTGAACCCGGCATATTGTGAAAGGTACTACTTTAGCACTATCCAATTCTGGTATGCATGAGCCTCGGTGAAGCCTGCATCTTGCTGTAGAAAATCCGAAACATGGCATTTCGTCAAATTTTTACATCCATGCATGAATTCACAAAAGTGCACTTTTCTCAAATACTGGTATTTGTATTTTTTTCGTTTGCATATCGTTCGAATCCTCTCCTCGAACTGCTTCTTTCTGATTGGTTCCCATCCTGCGCCAATCACTCTGTAATCATCTACAAGAAGAACTGCTAAAATCGAAAGTTATCATTAAAACACGAAAGGACAGAAAATAAATTAGGTGAAACAAAGAATCATGAGAAGGCCCGCAAGGCCTACGTGATGAAAAAAAACAGATCGAAAAATCTTCACTTTGAAGCCTTTTATGACGTCCGAAATTTGCCGTTGTCGGGACGGAGACGCGAAATGTGGCAACTTTGCCCCCTCCGTTCTCGAAGATGAGGCCGAATTGAGGTGTTATACTTCTCAGGGCTTTTAATTGGCTCTATTAGAGTGACATATTTTAATTTCAGGCAAATCAAAAATACTTTCGGGAATTTGGCCACAATCGTCTCGCCGCTTACGTGACCGGCCTCTTATGCGTGATTCACAAAGTTATTCAGGAGTAGTTATGCGTGATTCACAAAGTTTTTCAGGAGGAGTTATGCGTGATTCACAAAGGCGAAGGAAACGGGCACAAAGAAAGAACATCAAACAACGATTAGTGAATCTCCTGAAGAAGTTCCGAGTGCCGGATGAAGGTGTTGAGGTGGGTAGTTACTATGTTTAGTCGTGAAAGATTTTAATCTCTCAGCACGAAATCGTGGTTACTGTAATTCCGGGACAAATTAACCCTTCTATTCAGGCCGCAGCATCCTCAGTGGGCAGGGAACCGACGGCTAAGGAACTTCAGGTACTTTTTTCTCTTGTCTTTATCATAATAAAACCATGATTTCAAATCATGGCTTTCTGGGGTTCTCTTTAGATGAACTTATTCATAGTTTTTATTGAATTTATCTATTACGTCGAGACGATCTACTGATAGTTGAATAGTAAGATGACGATAAATGAACAAGGTGAAACCTAACAGCAAAAACATCGTTCAGGCTCTTTTCGACGAACTCGATGAGCTGTCCGATTCCGGAAATGAGGGAGTGGCGGCAGATGAGGTACGGTAGCCGACTTATCCCATTCCTCACCACCATCCATTCAGATCTCAATCGTGAGCAACCCACGACCGGCTCTTCGGCCATATTTTTCTTCGAGAGAGAAGCTTCCTCTACCGGCAATTAGCGATGAGCGGGTACGCTTTCAAACATATTGGATAATGTAATCTGATATAGTTACTGTAGGGAACAAGTGCGGGATCTGGGATTACTGTATCAACAGATTACTGTAGCTCCCTGATTCAGGCTTCCGAGAGTGAAGGCGACGATCTCGAGTGGTCATCGGAGACCGAAGGAGGACCCGCTCTAAATCACGGATTGCAGACTCCGACATGGAGGGAACGGTCGGCTACAACAGGTTATCCCATGTTTCAGACACTTTAAATATTTGACTATTCACAAAAACGAAATTGCTAATTTGGTGGCAGACGATATGTTTCAAGAGGCTTTCATATCAATTTTTGATTACTCAATGCAGAAATATTCTATCCTGGTAGGGAAAATATTTGACCAAATGCTCTCAAAACATTAAATATCACTCGATCCATAGCCATGTGGAAGGATGTCGCTAATGGAATGCTGTTGACAGCCGTCCATTTCTAGTCGTCTAACTTCATTTAACCGTTGTATCTGCGAAGTGAGAGACGACCGCTAGTAATGCAGTTAGACGGCTTGGAAACTACGGCTGTCTATAACGTCCCATTAGCTACACCCGACACATGTCGTGCCGCGAGTTTCCTTATCTGAGTATACCGTATGCCCATGTAATACCGTATTCCTTACAGGCTTCGGTTCCATGGCGCACTCTCAGACAGCGGGGTCGCTCTCGGCGCGTGAGAAAGACAAGGTGGCAAGGAATGCGAGCCTGAGCGATCAGGTTAGTCGGATATGAACGCCGTAAGATAGAAATCGACTCTCATAAGCTATTTCATGATTATTGTGTGTCTTTACGGGATAGTCTACAATGTAAAATGTAAAAATCATTTCTCCAACCCTGAAAAACACGTTTCTGAACACGAAACATAGCGAAAAAAAACAAGTATCGTTGTGTCCAAAAAATGACATAATATCACAAATTATAATTTTTTAGCTCTACGCAATCCTCTCATCTGAGAATAATAATGGTATGGGAACTATTGGAGGAAGGAATACTGCCACCGAGTGCATATGGCTGTGTCAGGTGTGTTTTGGGTCCTAAATGGAATCTCGGAGTACGGTAGCTTTTCTGTTTGCTGTAATAACCGGCAATGATTGTAGGTTCCCGACCAGAATTTCCTGACTTCTTTGGCTACAGCGCACAATGCTTCAGCGACCAGCGACAAGCACGGTGAGATATTTTTTCTCTGAAACGTTGTATGTTTCGGCTGCATTTGATATGAAAGGAGAAGCAAATTTTCCGTTGGATCTTTAACCTCGACCACAATAAAAAAATATCCTCTGTGAACTAAACGGTTTAGCGGACGGTATTTCTAGTTTTCTTGTGTTCCAGAAATTTGTTTCCAAATTTTTCTGATCCGCTGATTTTCCCATTTTACAGGTCCACTGCACCTCGTGGCGACGAATTCCCTAAAGGATGTTCGAACGGCGATACAACAGATAGTGGCAAAGATTCAGATGTTGTAAGTTATACATTCTACAATTTTTAATCCTTAGTCATGAAGTGCCAGAATTCACTGTACGTTGAGTCATAAACAGGAGTCGTTGTAAGTTGTGTTGCACAACTTCTCAGAAATTAGTACATATCAAAAGTTTCTATTGTACAATCACAACACGGCCTGAATAGATATCTTTGAGCTGAAACTCACCCGAAATTCATTACTTTTCACAGTAAAATCGAATGCCGTAAATCCACCAAATGAGGTTTACTTATTATCTTTCAGCTGTAATTCCAACTCCTCTCCACCTCCTGTGCAATGGGTCGGCGTGCTGGGACCCGATCGCCTCGTCTCCAATGTAAGTGACTCTTGGCACGATTGTTTGCAGATACTATAGCCCAAGTATTCCCAAGCGAATTGCTTCCCGCCCCGAATTCCTGGTTACTGTAACTTTCAGGTCCTTCGAGCCTACGTGGATGCACTTGCTCACAAGTCATCGTCCTCATGGCTACAGTACCTGAGATTCGCCCTCCTCGTTCCGCCCAACTCGCTTACAGGAAGACTCGTTTCAGGTACGGTAAATCTTGGTTACTATGATATTACTCTATGGTTACTGTAGCTGTGGGATCGCCTAGAAACATCCTCGATGATAACTCTATGCTAGTTGTCTGTTCACGCGACAAAGAAATGACCGAATATGTTTCAGAGGCGTTATATCCTTTATGAACATTGAGGAAGTTTGATACGACGACATAACGTAGAAAACTAACAAAAACAACAACATTCAGAGCAATAGACAAAATGCTTGAGTTCCCTTTCAATTGCCTTGGGCCCTCCAAATCCATCATAAAGCTTACTATCAGGTCTGGATCCGGCTCTGGAACAACTGTGTCGCGATGTCTGGGATCGATGGAGTGAGCTGAGCCCGGCTGAGCACAGAAGTGTGGCAGAGAGGATTGGAGGATGGCCTGCGGGCAAGGCTGGAGTGGGAGGACACGGGGGTGAGTTTTAATTCATTTTTAGTAGTTGAATGACAACAGCGCCATGGACATTTGTGCCATATTGGTTAAATGAATAAATGCTCCGTCATAGACGTTTCACCACTACTGCGCAAAGGTCCATGACAGTCTTATCTTTCGTTCGCAAGAATAAGTATTGAAGAAATACGCAGCATTTGCGTTGTGTTTCATACGCCAATAATTTTTCCGCAACAAGCAGTTTAAATCGATGCCGCCTCCAATACAAATATTATCAGGCTGTTCCCTCGTCAATCTCCCAATTGGCGAGGCTCTGCTTCACCTTTCTGGCAACGACAAGGACCGGGAAATGGTGAGTGGACTTCCTATGTTTATCTCTTATGCATCCGTTGTTTACCAGACACGAGTTCTGTTGTTTACCACTTCCTAATTTACGGATTGCAGGGACCTGACTCCTCCTCTCGTCTATTCGTTCCTTTCCTGGCCGAGGTTCGTGTGGGAGAGGACGAGGGCAGTGTGGAAGGGGGCGGAGCCTCACCTCGTCCACCCACAGCAGGGGGCGGTCCTACAATGAGGGAGATGGAACAGAATGAACATATGCCAGGACAAGGCAGTCCTCCGACCAGTCCGCAAACCAAGGGTGAGAGAAACTCGGATGGAATAGATTTCACATGGATCAAGTCATGTATCTGACCTACTGAACTTTGAGAGGACTGTAGCAGTTCCTCCTGGTTGAATGACAACAGCGCCATGTACATTTGTGTCATATTGGTTAAATAAACCAAGGGTGAGAGAAACTTGGATGGAATATGTTTCACATGGATCAAGTCATGTACATATCTGACCAAAAGAACTTGGAGGTACTGTAGCAGTGAAAATTGCGGTATTCCAGGCGGGACCACTGGCGACACGCAGGAAATGCAGGTGGAATACTGGCTGGGAGTGCCCGTTCACTACAATAATGAGAACTCAATTCTCATGCCACTTCAGCCACCAGGACAGCCAACGACTCCACAGAGCAAGAAGGACTCAAGCAAGGTTTGTTAGAAGTTTGACCCATGGAACTGTATCAACGAATACGGTAGTCCACCCCGGCTAGGATTCTGATATAAGTTTCAAGTGAAGAATGTCTTGACTACGAATTTCTCGAATTCGCTTCAGCTTTAATACGCATCGTTTCAAAAATATATTAGGTTGGCCCACAAGTTCTGTCATATAGGAACTTTATCTCACAAGTATATAGTAAGAACACGATATGATCACACATATGCACCATCATTGTCCAAGACATGTTGCCATCCCTCAGGCAGCTTATGGATCCTTTCCTTGTAGAAGCCTTCGCGGCGCGATTTGAAATATTGTTCGATCTCGGAATGGACCTCTGATAAGTTCTCGTTCTGTATTTTCAAGGAGCGAATTTTCCGGGCCAAACTAAATGTGCACATACATGAGCCGTGTCATGAAGAATACCAGGCCCCAGTGAGGGACTTCCCAGCCGACTGGCTTTTCCAAGGCAATTGTTTTTGAAAAAAGTGAAAAAAATGGATTTTCATCCGAAAAAGAGTGCCAGCTCGTTTTCAAAAGCTACATCAATCTGTTCAGTCATATTTCGGAAGCAACTTGTGCATTATCAGTAGATTATAAATCCACATCCGAATATAGCTGTAAATGCCTTCTTCAGGTAGCATTTTGCACGAATATTTGCCTCATTCATCAAAATGGCAAATTCTTCCATATCTTTTCTCGTTCCTTTCCTATAGTAAACAGTTCAAAGAACACATATGCGCTACATGTAGCATTCGTCTCCCTTATTATAATTAACTGCCCAGTTATACGGCCACTTCGTTTTAAAGGATATAATGAATGCATTTTCAAGAAAATCAAAACTGGTCCCGACTAGCACATTACCAGTTTTCACGAAAAATGTATTTTTATTTTTATTTGTGTTCACACTTGTCAGCTTTCATAATTATTAACGGTTATGGACAGCACAAGAGTAGGGCATTAACCTGCGCCCATATCGTTTGATATCGTTTCCTTTCCGCCAAGCTGTGCATTTATTTCTAAAAGCATCACCCGTTTGACTGGTTTTACCTTTTCCATCAGAACTTCGTAGTCGTTGCACAGAATTAGAAGCCCGTCAAGGATATGCTGAGAACAGTTCCCATGTTTGATAAAGCCCACTAGTTACCATATATGCTTTGCTTGAAAGTCCAGAAAAAATTGGCAAATCCGATGTTGCGAAGCTGCGAAGTGGTCAAAATTTTCCTTTTTGTCATATTTACTGACGAACTGTGATGTGACAACCGATATATTGTGATATCAGAGTAAGAGGAACCCATAATAAGATGACCTTGCCCCGCGGCATTGTCTTGCCGGAGCGCCGAGTTACAGGTCAGGCAATCGATATGACAGAACTTGTGGGCCAACCTAATATACAAAACACATCCTATAAGCGAAATGTCTTTGATCACAGTTCCTCCTGGTATTCCGCCAGCCACTTCGTAATTGAACACACTCGCGCCCTTTTATTATGAAAATTGTTCAATCGAGGTCATCGCTATCACCTTCATCAATGATCCACATGTAAGAGCTTGAAAAATCAGTCGTGCATCAATAGTGTCGCTCTCTGCATCGTTGGCCTCTCGCACCTTCCTCTTGCAATGGGATGTGTGTCTATCCGCAGGACCCTAGATTTGGACATTGAATAAACGAGATAAAAACTGTATACTTTGCCCGCCTGTGCCTCGGAAAATGTATAGTCCGCTACATCAACGCCAGTCTTCCTTGCATTGCAAATACACTAGCAAACACTTGCAAAGGAATTGGACCTGTGCTCTACTTTAACCACTTTTGCAACTCTTTCTCACAAATTCAAAACAAACGTAACCAAAACTTTAAAAAAGATCTTTATTGAGTATGTGCGAGAACTGTGAGAGAAGCTTCTCAAGACCTGCGAATTAACTGAGCGAGTGGTTCTAGAATGTTTCTCAACAAACAAACAAAAATGATGATGGCATTTCAAGAGAGAGGAGGTGTATAATCATCTTCTTCTCCTTATGGAATCATCTCTCGGGCCTTCCTTGACTTTTCTCACAAAGCGCCACGGCTCTGCAACACGTTACAATATTTTAAAAAGCAAACCACTACAACGACAAAAACAATATCCTGGCCGAGATGAGAGAGCGCGAGGGATTTGCGTAGACGCAGAGAAAACGACTTTATTCCGGCGGGGAAACGTTTCATTGACTCCACTTATCGCACGTTCATTCTCACCTCCTAGTCCCGCCTCCCGCTTTACCTTTACCGAACCAGGCTGTGGAAATCCTGGATTTCCTGAACAATGACAACTCCATTGAATCCTCGCATCGATTCACTCATGAAGAACCATTTCAGATGAGTTTCGGAATGAATCGAGAAATATGTCGCTTTCTAATACATACAAAAATATCTATAGAAACGTGCACACACAGGCGTCTGTGTCTAATGCTATGTATATGAAGACAGTTATGTTTAGTTATATGAAGACAAGCAGTCTACCCATTTGCCTCACTTTTCTTCATACGGTTGATCCCCCCTAATTCTCGACAAGGGTCTTTACAGTCATGACTGCAAAGCAGCCCCATTTCTTAACCTTGGTGCATGGAGAGTCCGACCATCATGCAGAGCACCAGAACACAGATGAGAACACGAAACATGGCTGAATAATTGAAGTATTCTCTGTTAAATGACTCGAACTATAAAAAAATATGGGCTCAAAAATGGGGATGGTTGCACCCAGGTTGTAAACTGGCCGTTATATAGTAGTGGTTGTGGTGTTGTTCGGTGTCCCACATATCAGGGCGCCCTATCATCCACACAGTAACTTACCATACTTGCTGTAAACATCTCGCAACCCCCGTCCTCTGTGGCAGATGGTCATCTCTGCCATAAAATTTGAAATGAACGAATGTAACATCAGATGGATGCAGTAAGAAAAATGGCGAACGTTTATTCATTATCGGAATGATATAACGCCGTGTATTGAAAGACGCAGACGCGAGACATCGCGTCTCGCGTCTGCGCGTCTTTCATTACCTGGTCGTATCTATGACGCGGATGCGACAGGGCAATGAATAACGCTGACGCGAAATGTGATGTCGTTTTGTGATCGGTCCATGATGCGATCCCTGTTGTACCATCAACCGACCAACTTCCCTGATGGAGAGTTGATATTCGACTCGACGAAAACGAAGAAAAACAACGAATGCACAGGGTAACAAATCTGTTTTGAAAGAGGTGGAAAATTGTAAAGGTGGTAAAGTGGTAGCACAGGTCTCAGTCCCATATGGGATACCTTGCATCACAAAGCAAAGGTTTAAATAAAGAAAGGGCCCAATTTATTGAAATTCTCTAATTATCCCGCTTCCCCTTCAATCGTCTCTATCTCCAACAGCGGGTCATTCCCTTCGTGGATCTCAGTAGGGTTGAGTCTAATTGAGAAGGTCTAATAGCGTTCTCACACGTATCATTTGAACAGGACTCACCATAATAATCTCACGGTCAGTCACACAAAAGTGCAGATCTTCGTGATAGACGTGCGGAGCGTTGCCGAATTCCTACATTTCCAAAAGGGTATTTCCAAAACATTTCTGAAAGATGCACAAACCTCAAGTGGATAGTGATCCTCCCTGCTTGGGAATGTCCGCTGATGATAGTCAATCTGCTCCTGAACCAGACTATTCATTCATTCAGGAATTTATCATTCATTATGAATTCAGCAATTCAAGGTATTCAGGAATTTTGCATCATGGGGCTTCGACTGCCGGGCGTAATGTGTAGACCAACTGTTCTGAGAACATCCCGTACAACTAAATCTAAGAAAGAGCCGTTCTACACTGATGACTCTAGTAATCGTGGTGCCATGGCCATCCAAAAGACTGTCCTTTCCTGCCCTTCCGTTACTTCTGCAGCAATCTCATTCATATCCTTCCTCAGGGCCGCGGCCTTCATCGCCATCTCACCGTTATATCTAATGAGCGCTCCTTTAGTGTACGGTACCTGAAAGAAAAAACCAGTAACAAAACAATTCTTCCAGACTGTTGAAATTGAAAACTTACGAGAGTTATATTGGGCAACTTTGTCACGGCGGTTTTGCATAGTGAAGCTGCGTGACCCATGTCTGATATCAAAGTCGTTATTATCGTATTCAACTACATACGAAATAAAAATATTTATCACTATTGAAGAAAAAGGCTCATGTGAAACTCTTCATGTCAGTGAATGAGTATTCACTGCCCGCCTACGGTGAGTCAAATGACTCTTCCGCTAATTGGGGTACCTGAAGATGTTGAAATCAGGTGCGACATCTGGGAGACGAGATAGAGAGAACTCAGAGTCCTTAAAGAAGAAACGCACTATAACAGATAATCTGTTAAAATTGTACAGTCATTTTCCAGAAATTCTTCGTCGTTTGTCGTTGGAAATAGTTTTTTTTTTTCAATCTTCAAAGCATTATGATAAATTATCGCCCTAAGAGAACTAAATCTCGTTATACCATTTCATTCGTATATTCTGCATGTACAGGAGAGGGAACGTAGACAGTGACACGGAACCGCCGTGATAAGAGAATCAACTTTATCGCTCTTCATTCCTGTAATGTATCGCACAGGTTATCATATCGATTTACGTGGAACGTGTCATGTTCATATTTCCATTGCTTCTATTCCACTCCGCTTTCCCTATTTCAATTTATTCCCTGTAGTTTGCAATTCTCAGCTGTTGTAATGTCACTGGAGTATGATGTCATCTCGGATGAACAGGAGCCTATCCATGAAGACAGAAGTCAGCCATTTTTCCTATACGAAGAGTGTTGTTCTATAATAGATGAAGGACACAGCGCCATAGATATTTGCACCATAATGGTGCAATGGATAGATGAGAATCCAGAGAATGATAGTGCATCTGTCCATTTTTCCATTATGGTTTAAATGTCCATGACGCTCTTGTCATTCGTCCGTTTATCTTGTAGCAAGATCTTGCTAATACACATGCTTGCTATCACGATACTTTGCAGTGGAAGAGGTCCTGGCATTGCTCAGGCAGATCGAAACAACTACCGGAGAACTTGAGACGAAGATATCTGTCATGCAAATACAGCTCAATGAGGTATCTACGTTACCTTCTACTTTTTACAGCGTTTGAAATAATATTTCTTGTAGATACTGGAGAAAAACACAGCGCATGAGCAGCGGGACCTTCCTCCGTTGCCCAACCCAATACAACCTCCAGTCGATTTGAACGACCCTAAGCACATTCTCACCATAATAGTAGTAGTGTCGATCGGCGTATTTATCGTCTGTTTTCCAAAGGCGGCGAATGAAGCTCCGAAGGTGAATTTTCATTTTCGTTTTCAACCGAACGTTCTCTAAAAATGATATCGTTGTCATCAGAGCAGCTGGGCGTGGCAGATAGCATCGTGGACTGTTGTTCCAGTCACTTATCCACTTATGGGTGCTTACCACCTCGCGTCGTGGTGCTTCAAATCATGAAGCATCTTTGTATTCTGTCAATTATTGTACCGAACTGTGCTACCTTAGCATATGTGCAGATAAAAATTCATCAGCGGACGGGAAACATTATATGGTGTGTCAATTGGCTCTTCCTCTAATTGAAGTAGAGGAAGAGACATTGAAAATGACGACATATAAAATTAAACAGCTGCATCCGGGAGTCAAGGTAGAAGGACAGAGTTCCCAAACAAGACAACACTACATGCATAGAGCAGCAATTCGTACAATTACATTCTACTATATTAGAGGGTCAATGGAAAACGTCCAACAGATTTGCTGATCACGCGCGAAGCGAAAATCGGTTGTCATATTATTGTTGATTGCCCTAAAAATGTAGGAGAGGTGCCCGAGCAAATGCCAGGGAACCCTTGTGAAAAACAGAACGGACATGTTCACTCTCTCCATTCATCTCTTGTTGCTTACATGTTATCGCGCGCGAAACGTGGTCTTTTTCTTTGTGGTTAGTGTTCAATGTTCTTCTTCGCTTATTACTATGCATACAATCCCTCCATTTAGTACATATTTTCCCATTTGCAGTTATAATGTCCACAGAGAGTCAAGCCTTGTGAAGACGAGCCGATAAATACAGAGAATCATGGACTGCGGCCGGCAAGAGAAGACGGAGAGTCATTTCTCCTATTCGTAAAGTGTTAGTCAAGAGGGAATTGGTGCACGCATATCAATAATAATTTTAGAAGATGAATTGCGCTCCCTACTGAAACAGATTGTCTCTTCTATTAATGAAATCGGGGTGAAGATGTCGACCATGGAAATTCAGTTCAATGAGGTAACTTTCCTCATTTTGCCCATACCGAACTATCAGCGAAGCGAAGAGTTATTCATACAGGTCATGGAAAGACAGGCTGCGAAGGACCAACCGCAACCACAAAAACTATCTCTGCCCAACCCACTGTTGCGTTTTGCCGACGTGAACGGGCCTGAGCTATTCACTAGGGTGGACAATTCAAGCCATTCTGTTTGAATAAGCAGGGTGAGCGGTCATTCTTTATTCAAGCCTTGCGAGAGCGGCGTTGTTATTCAAGCCTTGAATAACCTTTTCACTGTATTTAGACCATATAGACCTTTCAATGCTGCCAAACACCTCCAAAATTTTCTGATATGCTTAGGAATAAGCGTTCTACTTCTCCAAACTGTACTTTTTGCTCTAGAAGCCATTCAGACAACTTGTATAATCTTAAAACATCCCTGTAAAGCAGTTATAAAGTAACAAAATCAGGTCTCTGGAATGGCATAACACGGGCTCTGTGAGAGAATCGACAAAATGACTGTGAGCCTGGTACAATAAATTCAAGATATTTCTTGTGTCCATTTAAGTAGTGATTATTGAAGTACTATGCGTGGGTATAATAATAAAATTTAGTATGAGTTCCTATCGCCCTTT
>JACMIF010000676.1:0-33651 GCA_014805445.1 Diplogasteroides magnus | reverse complement strand
TTACGGTATGTCTACTACACCGCCAATGAAATTCCGCAGGGATTTCCGTGCAGGACTATTTTTGAACAACTAGAATTTCTCCATTTTTTACTTCTTTAATAGTGATTGTGTATAATCGCCGAAGCTGTTTTCAGAATTGCGCACGATTTGTCCACTAGTATGCTTGAAAAAAGAATACGTAGAGATCGCTGCTATAGTAGAGCATTGTTTTGACAAATCAAATTATGAAAATGTAAGACGGATGGAGATAAAGGACATGCAATGCGGAACTGCACTCGTGTGCACAAGCGTAAACCAACTCAACAAATATTTCTCAATGTTTTATTAACAGCACTTTACAACAATTCAACAAATACAATCGAGGCGTCACCAACACTCTCCATCAAATGGTTATTTAGAAGAGCGGCTAGGGGAATCCAAAGGTGATTTCCTTGCCAGTGAAGTGCTTATAAACGTAGCCAAAGGTGTCGGCCTTGTGCTCCGCATTCATCTGCGAGGTCTTGTGGAGGTGCACCTGCAATGTAAGCTCTAAGTAAACAATAATAATCAAGAATTCAATATATTTTCACTACTTGAAGAATTTGACACTCAGCCGAACAAGTCCTGTTGAGCAACAATTCCTTCACTCCAATTTAGCCTCACGAGTAGCGTACGGAAATTCCCTCGCAGCGGTTGTCTTCTTATGCGATGGACAGCCGCTCCGATGGAATGAGATGACAGGAAATTGCAGTTCTGCCCCGCACCTGCTCATGAGTATACGAAGCAGAAGTATGTCACGAATAGTCCTTTCGTGTGCAATAGGCTCCCAAATAGGACGAATCTTACCTTGAGAATCTTCTTTCCGTCGAGAACGCGGCCTCTTCTGCTTCTCGGGAACGCGCTAGTTTCCACGCTGACGTTTGGACAGAATGCGTCCCCGAAACAGAAAAATTCGATAGATATTTTTGGAAGCGATTATATTTAGAAAATATTGAAGTATTATAGGAGTATTGGTCATCATATAGGAAGATATATTTTAAAACAAACATTGTTGCGAAGAGGACATGCTTCCCTCCAAGCTTCTTCTCAAGCTCGCGGACGAGGCGACCTCGACCTCCTATAATTGTTAGAATCATAATAAATATTCCTAAATCGATAATAATATGCACAAATTAATACTTACCTTGACTCCATCTATCCTCGTGATCAGTGACGGGCTTGCTGCTAGAACCGAGTTTTGTGCTGAAATAAATAATCATTGCAAAGCGTTCATTTTTGGGAACTGGAACAATCAAAAAGTGCGAGTACTATCAATCACGAAGGTGTTTATAGACTAAGAACGATGTCGAAAGCCATTTCAGGTTGAAAGGAGAGCCGAAAATGCAACAAAACACAATATCTCCGGTTTTACGCAAATATTGCAAACGAAGGACATTTTCACGCATTTTTTCTTATATCTTGCTACCAGTAGTATTAAGCCACGTGTTAGCTATCGAACATGATCAATTCTAAATGGAAAAAACACAAAATACAGCAAAACGCGGGTCGCAAACAACTCCAAACTTAAACCGCATCGTGCGCGATAGCTTCTTGCCGGATGCGCGACAGGCTTTTGACGCCGAGGCGAGGTCTCGCCGCACCGTCAAAAAGCTGTCGCGCATCCTGCAAAAAGCTATCGCGCATTCGAAATAATCCTGTCGCGCAGCGATTTGTTTATCCTCACGTTCGCGACCCCTTTGCTTCCTTACTTGCTCTTGAACAACATGAGTTGAATGAATGACCATTTATGCATATGTTAAACAATTCGAAATGACAGGGAAAAAAGTGAACATGGGCCAAAAACATTGCAATTTGACAATATTTTCTGCAACAGATAACAAAGGCTGTTCCGTTAGATATTTATAAAAGTAAGTGAGGGAAGGGTATAAGAGAGGGGAGGACGGATACTCAATGATCCTCCTGTATTTCCTGATCTTCATTTGAATCTTAATCTCCTTCACTCTCGAATGTTTCATCTGGTAGAGCGTAGATTCGAAGGAGAGTTCCATGAGAGTCCTTCATAATGAGATAATTTCCTGGTGGTTGCTTCATCAGACTGAACAATATAATTATAATTTTCTGCATTCACTCTTCATTTATTACCTGTACACAACACAACGGAGAATTCCCCATGCGTTCTCCAGTTGCGAGAAATGAAATAGGTTTTTCAACTGCTGAGTTCCGAGAATGACGTGTTGGGCAGAGTTGCGAGGACTGAGCCGGGATACATATCCCAGTTTCCCTGCATCAGAACCAGCTAATATAGCCTACAAATTCTGTATTCATAACTCTCCTCCTTCCCAGCCTGGACTGTCCACTTAGCTAACTTGCACGAATTGTTCTTCATCTCTGCAGCAAAGTTCGTTCCAGCATTCGCAGCTGATCCATATTTATATGTATGCATTGGTTGTATCTAACTGAAAAAATATGTATTTCATTTTTCTTACCGCTCTCCCCTTTCGGGAAAAATCTGTCAACTCCCAGCCATTCAGCAACGCGCTCAATAGGATCGGCTTGTATACATTAGCGTAAAACATGCAACTACTGCCATCATTACCTTGTTGAACTGCTGGAAGGTGACGTGTTCGTCGCCAACGAGAGGGGCGGATCCTAACCATGAGTCTTTCCAGTCAACTGAACAAGTCAATTTTGCAAATGACACATGTATTCATGGGTCGTAGTCGACGAATAAATTTGGTAAAAACGCGAAATTTGTGTTCGAAAAAATAAATTAAAATAATGTAGAACTCGTCGCAAACGCGAAGCGAGCTCAAACAAAAGTACTCGATGGCCTAGCAGCGAGAAAGTTTCTACAAAAATCGATAAATGAACTCCTAACGGGAAAATTACGGTAATCATCTTGCGCGAATCCGTCGAAAACCTGTCGCGCAGGCACGGTTGCGCGAATGCAGTGGAAATCCCTCGCCGCAGCATCAAAAAGCTGTCGCGCATCTAGCGAAAAGCTACCGCGCATCTGTTCTTGCGCGAATCCGGCAAAAAGCTACCGGCGCAGCGATGCTATCCTGTCGCGCACGATGCGGTCAAAGTTTGGAGCTGTCTTTGATCAACGGTGAATTATTAAGATGGCAACGTCGGATGACGAGGGAGAGAACTACGAACTCATTCGACAATCGAAAAATCGAAAGGATAAGAAAGCAGGAGGATGGCAAGTGATGGGTAAGTTGCGCTTTCTTATAACCTCGTTTTATATTTATTTCTTTACAGGACTTGATCACACCGTCTTCAAGGGTGTCGAAAAGAAAGGATTCAGGCAACCAACTCCTATCCAGGTAGCGATGAATATAAACATTCATGTAATAACTTGTGGTCGCTTAGCGAAAGACGATCCCTTGTATCCTCGACGGAAAGGATGTGGTGGCCATGTCTCGAACAGGATCAGGTTCGCTCTACTATTCGCAGCTGTCAAAATAATTATTTTTAAGGCAAGACCGCCGCTTTCGTTATTCCGATGCTGCACAAATTGAAGAGGAGAGACACGAAGGGAATCAGGTGTCAAAGATTCTCATTCCAACCATAAATGATTGTATTCAGGGGACTTCTTATTTCACCCACTCGAGAACTCGCATTGCAGACGTATAAAGTGGTCAAAGATGTAGCATTCATTTAGTTTGGTGTCATTCATCTATTTATTTCTTTCAGCTGGGTAAGTTCACTGGTCTCCACTGTGCTTGTCTTGTGGGAGGAGACAGTATGGACGATCAGTTCTCCACTCTTCATGAAAGTCCCGATATGTGAGTTGGTGGAATTGTCATTCCTAGTTTATGCTTCTCCTCCACGCTTGCTTTATGGCAAGTTAATCATTTCATCAGCATGTGAGGTTTAGATGAATATACGTTCCTGGGATATAACATGCTGAAGAATTATTAATTATTCGTGTACTGATTTGCAACTTGGTATATTCAGTCTGATCGCAACTCCTGGTCGTCTTCTGCATATCGTTGTGGAGATGAATCTCCGTCTCACTTCAGTCGAGTACATCGTATTCGATGAGGCAGACAGACTATTCGAAATGGGATTCCTCGATCAGCTTACGGTATCCACCCTACAGTAGTCCTCACACAAATGAATCTATCAGGATATCCTGAAACGTCTTCCGGAGAACAGACAAACTCTTCTTTTCTCAGCAACTCTTCCTAAGATGCTGGTTGACTTTGCAAAGGCCGGACTGACGGATCCATTGCTTAGTGAGGATGTAATATACGGAATTGTAAATACTCCTCTCATTTAGTTCGTTTGGATGTTGATGAGAAGGTCTCCGAATTATTGTCTATGGTCTTCATTGTGTGCAGGTATTTTATTTGTTTTGAGATGACAATACTGAAGCTGAGATTATTATATTTACCACCGTTCATCATCTTTTATTGCTCGAATGCCCCTTCTTCAGACCGAACGACCGTATCGCAGCTACCATATCCTTGGCAAGAAAAGCACGCGACGAACAGAAGCAAACTCTACTTTTCTGTGCTACGATGAAGCACGTGGAGTGAGTCTGAATGTGTCCTGAATGGAAAACCTACCGTATCCCTTTTCAGGTACATTGTGGCAATCCTGGAGCGAGCGGGCATCGATTGTGCCTTCATATATTCACAATTGGATGCAACTGCTAGGAAAATTAATATTGCCAGGTAAGAAATTCTGGTTGACCAAATCATATAACCAAAATTAACGGATTCACCTAGTTTGATTTTTACACGAAAAGAAAACTCTCTTTTATCAGTATTCACTTCAACGTAGTTCTGAACGTACGTTTGATCCGGCATATCACACCCGCTTTTGACTCCTCAAATTTGAAGAGATCTAGTCCGATTTTGATGTTTGGGGAATACATTTTCTTGAACTAAGCATTCAAGCGCTCATATGAACACTGCAGATTCCGTGAGAAGAAAGTCTTCCTGTTAGTGGTAACAGATGTGGCAGCACGAGGAGTCGACATTCCATTGCTGGATACGGTAGTGGAGTTAAACCATTCCTGTTATTGCAGACTCCCTTTTAGGTAATCAACGTGCACTTTCCTTCGAAGCCAAAGCTTTTCGTACACAGAGCGGGAAGAGTTGCGAGAGCAGGTACAGCTTTTGCTACCATTTCATCATTACTCGTTTTCATTCAAGTTCATTGACAACTTATTTGCCTGTACTTTAGGTACTCAATGTCATCCTGTCCTCTTTCAGGTCAATCAGGAACTGCGATTTCTCTCATAACTCCGGATGAATTGCCATACATGACAGACGTCTTCCTCTTCCTCGGAAGACCAATCATTTTCGCCAAGGATGGAGACGAATACAATCGTGCGTTATATTTAATGTATACGAGTTGCTGTGAATCCGATTACTTTCCAATATATATCATTTCATCTGTGAAATATGGATGATTTTGCTTACCGAATGATAATCTTGTCAATTTCAGCAAAGGAGACGTTGATTGGTCGTCTTCCCGAGAGACTCGTTGACCTCGAGACGGACTTCCTCACGGCAATTCACGACAACAACGTCGATCTGGTAAGACATCTTGTCTTTTAGTTTGCAAAAAGCCATTTTGGTATCCGAATTGCTCGACTTTTGCAACGTGGTTTTATTAAAAGGTCGAAAAAGATGATTAATTTAATCACCAGTCTCATGACTGGATTTATAAAGTCCTACTGAATTGACAAAATTTGTGTGATTGCAGTTCGATCTCAATCACAAGTCGACGAATGCACTGGCCAAGTATGTGAGGACGAGGCCTCCTCCGAGTGCAGAAAGTGCGAGAAGAGTCAAGGTGAGAGGGATACTGTAAGAGGATACGGTAACTCCGTCTACTTTACCTTCGGAGAAAGTGTAAATGCATTCTTATACTGTGAAGAGAGACGGTTTCTCCGCTTTCTGATATTCTCATAAGGTACCGTATACTTTGTAGAATAAGCTTCGTTCAACTGCCACACTGTGTTCGTATCATCCATTCCTGCGAGAGAATGGAGACAAACAACAGACGAATGTACTCGCAGCACTCGCTAACTTCAGAGCAAAAACAGTGAGATCATTTATTTTATTTTTCTTATCGGCGTTGAATTTTTTTTATTATTCATGCGAATTCTGGTAATGGTAAATAGAGGTCATAAATAGTTTAATCAATAATAGGCATTTTTGTGGGTATACTATGCTTTAAATTTCTGGAACTGCTCGTTCAACTGATTTGACTGCGGAAGTATTTATCAGATATTAGAAACACCGTGAAGTTGTCTTCTAGAGAATATGATATTGTTATTGTACTTGTCTTGACTGAGAATGAATGCCTTCTTTAGACAATCTTCGAAGTGCACGGATCATCGAAAGAGAAGGAAGTTTCAGTGATGAAAACAATGAGAAGACTCTATTCTGAGAAGATTAGAACAAGGAAAGAGGTGAGTGGATAATGACTACCATCTATATCCAGCATCTTCTAATTGTCCTTTCCCCAACGATTGTGCTACAAGAATGGATAGAGTCTTGGTGCCTATTAGGGTTGCCTAAACGAGCGCGCGCCTAAGAATGATGAGACAGAAAAGAGGAAATGAATAGACAATTAGTATGACCGACCCCTTAAACGAGCGCTCGTTTATGGATGACTGTTGGGCGAGCGCTCGGCGTTCGTTTAGGCAACCCTAGAGCCTATTGGGATCATTGCAGGAGGCTGAGAAGAAGTTGGTAGAGGAAAAGGAGAAGGAGGAAGTAGAGAAGACAAAGAAGAAGGATGATGTGGTTGATGAACAGGCACTGGTATGAACAATGATCACTTCACCAATGACATTTCGTTTCCAGGCCGACGCCTTCACAGAGCTAATCGATAAGAGTGGCAGGAAACAGAGCAGAAAGTGGGTTACTGTATCATTTATCTGAAGGTCTTCTACTATAGAGGGCTGGTTTTCGATTCCGTTTTACAGTATCCACCAATGTCAATGCATATGAAATTCATTTTGAGAGAGAGATTGGATGAAGAGAAGAAGATGCACTTCATTGCGTATGCAGCTTCTGATGCCAACTCTGAGAAGGCTCTTGCTGTAAGTATTGAATGGATTGAAATAGATATTGTCATTTGTTCTTCTTTTCATTCAACCATTGTTGCAGTTACTGAGTAATTACTTGTAGAGAGAATGTCTATTGATTGCAGGTTGACTTCTCCCGACAGGCAGAGGCAGCGACAGTTGACATTGTGGCTGATGAAGACAAGGGAATGTACAAACAGAGCAATCAGAAGAAATGGTCAGTATCACACTCGTTCACTCTTTTTTTATAATAGGACGCAGATAGTATAACAAATACTGATGTAATTACTGATCTAGTACAGTTGAAATGCCAGGGACCGCAAGCTGAAGCGATTCGTGGGTCAGGCGAACGATGATCCTGCCAAGAAGAAGATTAGAACGGAAGATGGTACGGTATCATTATCTTAATTGTTTACACTTATTGATTGTGTAGGAACATGGATTCCTGCCTCGTACAAGACTGGTCGATATGAGGAATGGGTGAAGAAACACAAGATGGGATACAATAGGCAGGAGAATGAGGAAGGAGAGGGTTAGTCTTTTGTTAGTATGGAAAGAGGTACAGTTTAATGCCAAGTAATGTCCCTATTCCATGTTTTATTTTCTGTCTGATTCACTGAATTCCAAGATAATAACTATTCTTGTTCCGTTCTTATGTCAATGTATGATCATTCAGGAGGGGACGATGACCAATCCACTTCCATTCACAGGCCAGGAGGACAAAGAGGAAGATGGGCAAAGCAACAACAAATGAGAGGAGAAAAGGTACATTATGCATGTATACTCTTATTTCACAATACTTCTTATTTGGTCGGAACACTATCCATCTCAAGAATTCTCAATTAGGTCTAGATTTCTCTTCACTAGGCCCTTTCCTCACATGTCAATCTTGTAGGTCCGATCGGAAATCAAGAGTGCAGACAAGATTCTGAAGACTCGTAAGAAGAGAGATGCACTTGAACAGTACCAACAACACAGAAGGAGTGAGAATCTCAAGAGGAAAGTGGCTGGTGCAAAGAAGGGAAAGGTAAGGGATTAAGTAATGGATGAAGTATCATGGTGAATATTGAGATGGGTGCAAAGGGAGGAGCCCCAAAGGGAAGAGGAGGAAAGAAACCCGCATTCAAGAGTGGAGGTGGAGGAAGGTTTGGAGGAAGTAAAGGAAAGAGAAAATAATAGTATCTCCCATTGTTGTCCATCGTTGTTTCAGCAGACAGTTTGTTATCTTGTTTTTTGTTATCAGATATTGTGGTTTTTTGTTGTTATGATAAACGTGTTGAGCCTCCTTCCACTAAAATACATTTACTCTTTCTACTCTCATTTGCACAACACGAAGACTAAACCGAGAGACGACTGTATCTGATTGCCTGAGAATTGGTGCTTATTGTGAACAACGGGAAAAGATTTGACATCACTCAATCTGCTTTACGGCAAATGAATACACAGTTATAAACAATTAGGGAGGGACAACGAAACTCAGTGTCTAATAACTCTCATTCCATACCACAACGACGAAATAGGGAGAAGAAATGGGAGGAATGGGAGATCTCTCTTGTTCTTCGTCTTAGTTGGAGGGCTCGAACTCGAGTCCAAGACCGAACTTGTGTGCATCGTTCGACTGCAGATTGAACTGAGATGAGAGGTTGAGCTTGAGGGCGGGAGAGAGGGCGTGCTGCACGGCAACAGCCACCTGCAATAGAAGAATATCAATGAGTCAGTGAGGAAACAGTTGTACCTGACTGTCATTGTTGATCTTGCCTCTGAGAATCACTTCCTTAGAAGGAGAATACTTGGCTGCAGCGGCGAAAGATGCGCCATTTCCTCCGACCTGTAAATACATTTTCAATGCCGATGAATTATTATAATAGTTTTATGACATCGAAGTGGATTTGAGAATGGATCTTTTTTCCAATAGCCTTTAAAAGGACATAAAAGACATTCATTCTCTTCCGCATGTGTTAGACCAAACACCGTTGCCCTCCATTCGCCCTTTTGATTATCCAATGTCGTTTCTCTTCTCTTCTTTCATCATTCTCTCACTTCCCTCTCTGCAGCGTCAATCCACGTTCGCATGTGTAATAGAGAGAAGTACGAAGACCAGATAATCACAATCTGACCCCCTTTAAATCATCTCGCATCCCCCACAGACGTTTTCACAATAGAATCACGCCATACAATCGTCCCATGCACTTTCGTCACACATGGCCCTTGTAGAGTAGTGATGGCAAACACAGACTGAATTGCGTCCTCTTGACTCTTCCTCTACTGCACTCTCATCCCTTCCGCGTGCTGATTACAACGGTCAACTGCATGCATGCCTCTCACCACGTGAGGCAAAAGACTGGGGAGACAACAAAAAGTCAGAGGGGTATGTGAATAAGGGTCAAATGAGAGAATACTGACCTTCCATCCGAGGAGAACTCCGACCTCGGTGTTGGGGCACACCTTGTGGAAGAGAGAAGCACCGAACTCATTCGAGTTCAGCACGAACCTGCAATACAAATGGATTCAACCACTCAGGAAATTGAACTTGATAACGGTTCAATGTGATTCTCAGAGATATCCCGATGTCAATCACGCATTGCAAAAGCGCAGTGTAATACAATAAGGCTGAATGATCGCGCTCTGAGTACATTATCCCTTCGTTCAATTGTCCGTTGTGCCGTCAGAAGACATCATATACACGTAGTGGGGCAATAACTGACGAGTGGAGGGTGTAGTCCTTGGTGGCCTGGCCGAATGCCAACTGAGATCCAGTCATCTTGTTCGTGGCAGTGTCGAACGAGACGGAGGCTCCAACCAGCAACGAATCTCTCTGAAAGCCAATTGGTCAGGAAAATGTTTCCAAAGCAAATGTGAACGTGCCTGGAAGACGGCAGCGGTGTTGATGACGGGTGCGGTCGTGAGGGAAACGTCAGACGTAATACGAGCAGAATCCAAGGAATAGTCGGCCTGTTAACGAGAGAATAACAATGAGCAGCAGGAGCGTATCCCCACCTTCAGCTTGCCTGATCTCTTTCCGGCATGGGGTGCGTACAGCGAGTCGAAGGTCAGCTTCAGTCCACGACCGAACTGCTCGTTGACCTGAAGACATCGTCAAGTCACTGTCTCACTTCGCGAAAAATCCTGAATTCAACTTTAAATTACCTCAACGACGGTGCCGAGCTGGTTGTCGGTGTTCCACTTCTCAGTGATGGTAACGCCTGAACAATTACCGTCAAAACGTGTCAATACAGGACGGTGCGCAGCCTAGATCATCATGCATTGAAAATGCAGAAGTGCTCCCTCATGCAGTTTACAGAGAATGCGTTAATTACCATATGGGAGTTTCCATTTGGCAGCAGCAGAGATTCGCAGAGGGCGACTTCGACCCAACCTAACACCAGAGCCAACAGTAATCTCCGGTAAGGCATACGAGGTAGAAGGAAAGTTAGCAGTCTCATTTGAGTCCATGCTCATCTTCTTTCGTTGTCCACCAGACGTACCGTACTGAGGGAGCTTGTACTTGACGTCGAGGTTTCCAGCGAGCTTGCCAGACTGGAGGTTGTGTGCAGAGGCCACCTTGAACTCCACATCGTTCTTTTCTCCAGCCTTGGTCGTCGAGTCGATCTTCAGGAAACCGAAGTCTGCAAAAGACAATCAATAGATGTCATGACAAATTAACGAAAAATTGCAGGTATTCCAAAATCAATACTTGTTTCACTATAACAAAAATTTTCTGAAAACTCACTGTATCCCTTGTTGAAGAGGTCCTTGGCGGACTTTCCGAGGTCAGCGAACGTGGGGGGAGACATGACGATCTGAGAACAGAGAAAGTAGACGAGAAACGTGCACTCCTGAAAGATAAAGCACGTTGGAGAACGTTCAAAAAATTATTATAGCGAGAAAAAGATTCCGTCCAGGAAAATTCTCGTTGCGAGAGAAGTATATTTCACGGATGCATATCCGCGTTTACGGAGCTTTAATTTACGGGTGTGACTCTAGATATCGTTATTGCGTAAGAATTCAGATAATTTAACATTATATTATCGAGGAGATCATGGAGTAGGATGAGAATAACCTAGAAGCGGTGGGAGGAGCGACCACGACTGATGAGAGCCGAGGAGGAAAATGAGAATGATTTCGTGTCCATTCACGTTTTCATAGTTTGCATATGTTGACTGTTGATCTATCATTTTGCATAGTTATGTGACTATGAGCACTCTATTTGTGTGCTGTGTACGATGTCCCCATGACTCAGACAGTGCTGACTATACGTATAGTTATCAAGTGATAAGGCCTATCTCCATCTCATTCCCTCTCATTCTTCTCACTCTCTCACTACCAAAGAGACTGCAATTGAAGAGGACATACAAATAATACACGATCGAGTTTCCATCCCATTTCCGCATAGTTTATCAAGGTTTCAAAGGCATCAACTATCAAAGGAGCAGTCAATTGAACTGTTCATTCACACGGGACTTGAATAGAGACAGTGACTTGGTCAGAGACGGAGACAGTAAACACATTCCTTGTCCCTTGAATGGTCTTATCAGCTCCCGCACAATATTGGACACACAATCGATGCAGTCTCACAGACTCATCTCTTTACTGTACCACTCAAATACCCCAAATTCCTTGATTTCCTTTTAGGAACTTTGCATGAAACATGCATGATAGCAAGCCCTCCACCAGTGAAGATGCAGATGATCAGAAGGAGGAGATTCGGATATGTTTTGTGAGTTACATTCTTTCATGACCACCCAGTTTATTCGTATCCTGTATTTTAACCATTCTGAATTAGGTATGCGGAGCTCGTGCGTTGGGATACAACTTTGGTGTGATGAGCTGTGAGTCATGTAAAGCTTTCTTCAGAAGAAATGCTCTAAAAGAAGAGGTGAGACTTGCTGGAATCAGGATAATTAGTGGATTTTCAGGAGATAAGTTGTCCGTTCGATGGAAGTTGTACAATCAATGAGAAATCGAGGAGATTCTGTCAGTCTTGCAGACTACAGAAGTGTTTGAGGGTGAGTGGAGAAGAGAGGCTTTCGATGATGGGTAGTAGGGTTTCTAAATCGGTGGTAGGGTCCATTCGTCTGTCTTCTAAATTCAATAGGTGCGGTTGTCTCTTTTATGCGATAGACAACCACTCCACGAGAATCAAACAATAGACGAATGTAGTCTACTACCGTTTTAGAAACCCTAATTGGAAGAACTCAGGTTGGAATGTCCAAGGAATGGGGATCCATTCTCGTGGATAGAAAACAACGAGTAAAGAAAGAAGAAGAGAAGAAGTAAGACCATTCACTCTAAAATGACATTGTTACTTCTTTCAGAGAACGTTCTCCAGAAGTTGAGGAGCCAATAGTGAAACGATCACTTAGTGATGAAGCCTTTAGACGGAATCAGGACAATCAATCGACATCATCATCCATTTCACTATCAAACTTCTCTGTTTCTTCTCTTCCTTCACTGGTATCAGGTCTCAATTTCATTCCCCAATCTTTTTCAAGTGCGCCTTCAGGACAATCAGCTAATGTAACAATACCTCGAGAAGTACTTCAACAGCTCATTAAAAAGGCTAATAGGTACATAACGAGGGGTGAAATGAATCCAGATCTGAATTCAGACCGTCATCGTGTACATGTCATTGTTCATGTGGATTCTATCCTCCAGATACTGAATTGACTGCAGTCAATCACTCACTTCCTACAATTCCAGAAAGGAGAATCATGGTATGTCTTGACCAGGGGTTCAAAAACTAGTCGGTAAATTAGTCGTCATTCTTCTCCGCCTTGCGGTCGTCTGTGAGGGACTGAGACGACCGGGCGGCGGAGAACAAATTTACCGATTTAGAACCCCTAGTTTTCACTAGAAACATTCTGAATGATAAGTATGTTCCCTTCAGCCAGGTCCTCCTCGTCCTCCGACCCTTCCGCATCTCGATTCCCTTATGAACTTTCCTCAGCAATCACCAACACAGATTCCACAACAATGGCATTGGTCAGACTTCCGTTGTTTAACTTCTCTAAACATCATAAGTGCAGGCATCAGCAACCAATCGATACTTGTCCTCCTCCTCCTCCAATTATCTTCCCCGCATTTCCATCAACGCCACAGTCAATGACGACAGGTAAATATTATACTTTCCTCCAATGAACAGAGAAAAATTTTTATATTCAGATTGCGTCCCCTCTCCCAAGAACGATTTCGCACTGGAATTCTCAGTTATTGGTTAGAAATTTCGCTGAAAAATGAATTATTTGACTTTCAGGCAAGAATCCTTCTGCGTATGAAGGATTGTCCATGCCAGATCGTGATTTATTGATTGAGTTACTGCAAGCGAATCAACTATTCAAGGTCAAGCTCCATTTTGCATTACCTATCTGGTCGTTGTATAATGACTAGGGGTTCCAAACAAGTAAATTTGTTGTCATTCTTCTCTGCCGCGCGGTTGTCTGTTAGGAGGCGAGACAACAGCGCTCCGAAGAAGAATGACGACAAAATTACTGATTTAGAACCACTAATAACGACAATGTTGACAATTGAATCCATTTCCTCTTCATCGATTCTTCACTTTCAGGCCCCATTGGGATCAGCCATTCCATACAAAGAACACTACACACTCATGGATGCTGTCAAATTTGTGGAAGTGTTCATCAGAAGACTAATCACAGTGGCCAAATCCCTCGAATCCTTCAAGACTCATCCTCCCATTGACCAAATCGCCCTGATCAAAGGTAAAGTAATCAATCGATACCCTTGATTCAGTGTCATCTGTTTCAGAAGGAGCAGTGGAACTGATGATCATTCGAGGAACAATGGCTTACGACCATCAGAAGGGTTCATGGATTCACACATTAGAATGTGCAGTTAGTTTGCGATTCTCAATAAAAATAAAAGGGCAAAATTCAGGATTCTCCCACTGGAGTACTGACATTTGAAATAAAGTTTGACATCCTCAAGGTTTACTTCATTTTACAAAGACATCAAGTTACATAAACATTTCAGGGAAACCAGCAGCACTTCATGGATCATCTCAAATTTTTGAATTCATTTGATGAACGGATTCGATCTAACGATGTCAGTTCCAATAAGTTTTTACTTAAGAAGAGTTTCATAATACGGAACACAAAATAATCGAATAACTGATATTAATCCAGCTGAACATCGTCGTAACATTGCAATAATGGGTTGGCATTTCAGATGTTGATGGTAGTCATAACAGCCATAGCACTTTTCAATCCCGAACGAGAGAAGTTGGAAGGAAGAGAAAGGGTGGCTGCCACGAGGAAATCATACTGTGAACTGTTACAGAGGTCTCTGTCTCTCTGTACTCTCTCACAATCACTCTCAGAATACTCGAATGCGAATTCAATGACACAACAGCATCAGAGATGTTCAGGACAATACAAAAGAGTATCGATGATCTCAAGGGACTCAGAGGGGTCAGTCTACTCTTCTTGTCTTTCTACCGTAATCCTTCATTCAGGGTATGATCGCAGTCTTGTTAGGACTGGATTTATCGAGTATCGACTCTTTAATACTCGAATGTTTCGGAATTAGGGATAGGTAACACAGATCGTGTATAGGAATGTATCCTGACAGAGTACAGAGATTGAATACTTTATCAATAAGACTGGTGAGATCAATTGACTAGGCAAGAGAGGAACTCGCATACGTTTTACAGAATATTTTGATTACCGTTATTATTGTTAGTTTTACCTTCTTTTAATATTATTATGGTCAAAAAGCCACATTACAGCAGAGATAAAATCATAACGATGCTGAACACAAAATTGGCAAGATGAGTTAGGCTGGGTAAAATAGGATGGGAATATCTGGGTCAAAGACAAAAATGGGCCTTCATTCTCTGTAAATGGCTCAATATCCACACTTGAAGAGCATTATGTTCACTTTACTGTTGCATTTGACAAGGAGAAAGTGAGACATTTCATATGACACGCGGGATCCTGAACAACAATACATTATGAGAATCAATGGAGATGTTTGAATAACCATTCTAATCAATTGAATCAATCGGCTTCACTAGTCAATCCCCTGTAAAATACATACCGAAACTCCTTCCCACAATCACGTGCCATGTTGTTGCGTATTCCTTGTCCAGTCTCTCTTTGATGAACGTCGCCACCTCCTGCTCGGAATATCAGGGTTACTGTAATTCATACCCTCCCTTCTACCTTGTCTATTGTGAACTGTCTGAATGCCTCTCTGATGATTTCCAGGACGTTGCTCACAAGAGGTTCCTCCATATCGCATTCCTTCACCTGCAGGAAAATGGAGATGATACGAATGAAATGAACAAGAGTGGGATTGGGCATTAGAGAATGATCAAAACCTTCAATGATCCACATTTAACAACATTCTTTCATATGAAATGCTTCTGTGAATAGATAACTGACCTCCAGTTTGCATTCAGCATTCTCAGACATCTTGAAGGAACTGAAATGCGACACTTCTTACTGAAGAAAACAATGAACAGACACATCGAGTAGTACACAATGGCTGGGATCAAAGTTTGAAATGTGAAATGGGAGGGAAATCCCGACACTTCTCAATCACTCCTCTCTCTTGGGTAGTTGTCTCTGACAGGAGGGTGAAGGGCGACTGCTCGGAAGGGCGGAATGACACTTGTGAGGTGGAACAAACAATTGTGATGACGTTGATAAGAAGATGTGTCCTCAGAAGAGAAGAAGAAGAAGAAGAAAGACGAGATGGAGAAGAAGGGAAGAGGTCAAAGACAAAAGGTTTCACTCTCAGAAGAAGTAATTACAGACTGGAACCTTCTTTTGAGAGTGAGTCCTACCAGTATGCTTTGAGTTGCTTAGTCGTGTAGATAGTCAACAGAGAGGGAAAAGAGACAAGGGGAGACTTCCCATGGTCAAGGAAGAGAGACAGGAAGTCTGTTACAATCCCTTCATGATGAGAAGAAAGAGAAGGAGGAAGGGAGTGGAAGGATAACAGAAGAAGATGTGACAATGAACCAATCTCACTCCTCCAGTCAAAACAGCGAACTTGAACGCCTCTGCATGCGACAAGAATGAATAGAGTGGGAGAAGGAGGAGATAGAAGAGAATTCAGGACAAATCGGACACTTCCTAGCACAAGACTGCAATTCAATCTCTCTTTTCACAGAGAAACAACCATTGAAGAGAGGGGAAAGACAACAAAATGACCTCATTCATGAAGGACGCAGATGTTCGTTCATTCAATGGAACATAAACTGAAGACCTCAAATGGAAGTGAGAATTTGTAAACGTTCCCTATTACGGTCTTGAATAGACAAAGTGTCTACGTGAGTCTCAACCTCATAGACAACAACTCGGAAGAGACTGGGGAACTTAGAATTGCTCATGACCCCCACTCTATACGCGACTGAGACAGGAAGAGTTGTGATGATTGATCAACCAGACTGATTGAATACGACTCATTCTACGAACAACGAGAGTGGTCGGATTCCCGCCTCCACTAATTCAAGTAAGTCTCACTAATCAAGGCAAGTCTGTGAATAGACAAAAGGGGGAACAGGGAAGTGGTGGTGGATGGGAAGCCACGAAATGTGTAATCCCATTTTCAGTCGGCGACTGAGTCCGATGACACCTCGAATGAAAGGAAGAGAGATAAGGGAAAAAGAAGAGAGCAGAGAGCAGAAGAGAGAGTGAATGGACATAGTCAGTCCATTCACAAGTTACGACAGACCAAATGGAGGCATAGAGAATCCCCTTATCCACCCGACAAATAATGTCTGAATGGATGAGAAGGGAGGAGTTGAGAACATGCACAGAATAGGGGTCTCATGCATCTGCAAAATAGACACGATGCTGTTTTCCCTCTTGAGGAGAAAGTGAGAGATTACGGTAGATGAAGAGAGACAGAGAGAGGGAAAGAGACACCCACTGATCCTGCCATTCAGTCTTATCCGTGATAGAAAAGAAGAAGAGAAGAGAAAGAAGGGGCTTGTCACAGGGGGAAGACGACTCACAAGAGAAATGTCTTTAGGAAAACAACACTTCTCCACAATATCATATTGCAGCATACATTCAACATTCTGTCTTATTGTTAGCGGGACGAGGTTGCAATGGTAACAGTGCCACAATTATGACATCACTTCCATGTGTTGTGTCTAAAAACCGTCGAAACATGTGCGTGCTAATGAAATCAAGGGTTCAAATTTTTTTTCTTTCTGGGGGAAATTGAGAAGACATAAATATAATGTATGCCCCAGATGCGCGCCAACGTCAAATACCGTAGTCTCGGCCGACTTGGCGACTTGCCAAAATATATTTTTTAATTCAAAATATTTATTTCATTCGCTTTTTGTAGCGTGTGCGTGCTTTACCTTTAACTTTTTGTCCTTTCTAGACATGAAAATGGACGTGGATGAACTTTTAAAGGAGAGCATGGCTCAATTAGAACATCTTCCTGCGAAGGTTTGCCTGAAATTTCGTTCCTTCCTTCGAAAATGCATACCTTTAGGTGGCAAAGCACACGGCTGAGATCGGCGATTTGGATAAAAAGTGCAATGAAATTCAAAGCGTGAGTTAACTTTGCTGCCGTTCGGGTGACTGAGTCTTTTTGCAGAAAATCCGAGTTCGCCTTGCCGCGCACATAAAGTCGTTGCGACGATTGAAAAAGGAGCAGAAGGCGAAGAACATCAAGGAAATACATGTTTGCTACTACTTTTGAATGCCTCTTAATTCATTGTATGCAGGCTCTCTTCAACGAAGCAGAACGTATTTGCCAGAAGAAGATTAAGATTGCGAATACGTTGTATGACAGTGTTGACGCAGACATAACCACATTTGACAGGGCTAACGCGGTACGCATTTTGTTTAATTAAGAAAAAAATGTGTATTTTTCAGGCTTTACAAGCCAATCGACCAGTGCCACACAATGAAGAAGGTGAGTAAATGAGCACTTTAAATAGTTTTGTTTGTAATTTGAAATTTGTGAGACGAAGCTGGTCCGTCCGATGGCCGTAAGAAGAAAAGCAAGAAGAAGGGAGGCAAGGGAAGGAAGGAGATGAAAACACCACCAGGTATTCATTTGGTTGCTACTTATAGACTATATAGGTCAATCTTATAGTAAATGTGCGAAAAAGTATGGATTGGACAAGGCTGATACGAACTCTTTACTTGTTTTCAGTTGTAATAGACAACACGATGCCCCCTCTTCCAACTGTGGAAATGCCCGTTGATCCTAACGAGCCCACCTATTGTGTGTGTCATCAGGTACGAATTGAGTGTAGATTGTTTTCAACACGAAAATACTAATTACGGTATTGTCAGGTGTCATTCGGACAAATGATTGGATGCGACAATCAGAATTGCAAGACGGAATGGTTCCACTTCCAGTGTGTCGGCCTCACAGAGACTCCAAATGGTTAGGATTACTGTACTTGTACGATTACAGTGCACTGTCTAGGATTAGTGTCATAGTTCAAATGGTCGATAACAGGCTGGGTTAGATTGCATAATAGCATCAAATCACGATCGTGTCAACTCGTGCATTGCGCCGTTTCGACATACTAACCTGCCAAAAAATAGTTGAATCAAACGATTTTTCTGGGCTGAAGATGGGTTGGCGAGTACGGTATCCACCCAATTTTCGAACAATTATCATTGTTCTCATACGGTTACTATGTATGGTGGGGTGAACTAAGAATGAACTTGGATGACAATTGTTATTTGAGGATCATGGTACTGTGATGTGTGCAAGACGTTGTTCAAGGGTCAATCAGGAACAGGAAAGAAAAGAGGAAGGAAGAAAGTGGGGGATGCATAAAGGAAAGTTCACTTGTTCACACAATAACAAGGCTAATATTATTGTTTTATGTCGAGGACTTTTAATATTGTAGTAGTAAGTGCTAACTGATTCCATGATGTACTAGGAGATGATTTGAGAGTTCGTTTTCTATATGAAGCGAGTCCGGTTGTATATAAAGACACTTGTGGAATCCCCATTTATTGAAACTGACTGCCTTGTAATCTATTTCCTACCTCCCCAAATTGTGGATTTGGTAGAATTAAGTGAAATGGAAAGACTGTAAATGTATTTTTGTTTTTAATAAAGTTGACTAGACATAATGAAGCAATAAACGATAATACTATTCAGATTATGTAACATATCACATGAAGAGCAGTAATAAGGGTTGAAAATGTGGTGAATGGAGCACTTCCACTGGGTTTCCCATGAAGTCGGCTAGTGGGCAAATTGATGGACTTTTCTGAAATATTATTTCATATGTTATCAGTGAATATTATATTATATCAATTTACCATTATTGCATAGTTCTCCGGAACAAGTATGACAAGTTTTATGGCCTGGTGCATCTCTATCCAAGTAACTGCACTTTCCAGTACAACCCTTCTGCATTACTGTAAAAAGTGCACTGAAAATAGTAGATACGTGTTACACATACCGTAGTCATTCTCATCTTTGAGCGTATAGCAATGCGTGGAAATATCACATGGGATTTCTCGAAGATTTCCTCTTTTGTAACAATCCTCCTGTAATGACAATATGAAACGAAGAATGACCGCATGTAACGTACTATGCCACTGCACGAGAAACACTTGCGATGAACGGATGATGCTAAACGATCCTTCGTAAATGGAATGATATTACAAGCAAAATACTTACAACATTTAACAAATACTGCCAGCAAGAAGAATGTCTTCAGCAACATCTTCAATGTCGGATACACGGCGAGACAAAAGTGAAATGATGGCGGGAAACTAATGGGGCACAAACAAATGAGTGATAAGTGTGATATCATAACGGTCTGTAAGACTGCACCGACTGTTTGCTTAGTGTGGAGTATTCTTTCACGTAAGAGATAGTACCCAACTGATGAGAGTCTTGTGACAAGGGAATCAAAATTAATTTATTCACACCAATGTACAAGTTAATGTTAAACGGTAAATGAGTAATTAACAGGATTGATCTCTCGACGTCTAAAGAAGGAATGGCAGGGCGAGAAGAGAAGCAATGAATGCTGTGAGAGTGGTGGAAGCGACTCCGTTTGGTCTAGCACCGTGTCCGATTCCACCGTAGCCTGAATATACGCAAGTTACTACTGTTTCTGTACAGCTTATTGTTAGGGACAGCCACGTGCGGGATTCGGTGCAGTGTTAGGACAAAGCAAATGAGAATACGAAGCATTGAACATGCTATTAGGCCTGTCAAACTGTGAACGATAACATTCATTTTGCATTCATTTCTTACTACAGCGCTGTTTCGATCAGGCGTTGTCTGTGTCTGTGGAAGTGTTCTGTTATATGAATTGTTCTTCTATCTGATCACCTCTCTGATGATGACTATCTTGTGTATTGTATGCATCGTATGGCTGTGCTCCATTTCCGAGACCTGATTTGTCACCCATTATGAGTAGTTTCATCGTGGTGCTAACCACCAGAGTTGCTGCCACTTCCATATGGATTGTAGCCAGATGGCCTTCCGTTTCCAAGACCAGGACCGTATAGGTCGGGCTGCACTCCCACTCCTTCACTAATTCCTAATCATTTCATTAATACTCGAACAACACAAAGAATGACTAACTAACATGAATAAACACCGATGGGCATAATATGAATGAACCAACCTGAGGAACCTCCGAATCCGCTTCCGTAGTTGCTGCTGTCATAGGGGTTTCCACCTAATGAAAAGCTTTAAAGCAAAATGCTCAACCAAATTTGCATCGAAGCAAATGAAACACAGAGTGCACAACATAAACAAGAAATGTTTGTGAATGAGTTTCAATATAACCAACTTCCTGGCTGAACTCCTCCTCCGATTCCACCGGATCCTGATCCGTATCCTGAACAATTCATGATTTCATCGTCTTCGCTGAGTTTATCTTAATTTTGTTTAAATTAATGTTGCATACCTCCGTAGCCTGGCTGAACTCCCCCACCGATTCCTCCAGAGTTGCTGTTGCCATAAGGAGGATTGTATGGATTGGCACCACCCCCAATATTGCCTTAACATCGAATCTTCAGGAATTGTAATGGATAATCTATTGTGTCTTCAAGCACAGTGCTGCATGACAATCACATCGAAACGCACGTTTGTAATGATGTTTGTGCTTCTTGCGATGTCCTTCCTCAACGACAACAGCTCCTCCTCCAACTACTCCAGAAGAACCAGGAGCTACTCCTCCTCCAATGCCACCTCCAGTGATTGGTGCAACTCCACCACCAATTGAGCCTCTGTTAGGTGCAACTCCTCCTCCAACACCAGCTCCACCTCCTATTCCTCCATTCACAGCGGCACCACCGCCAATTGGAGAGTCTCCGTGGTGGTGTCCAGGATTAGCCCCTCCTCCAATGGAATTACTTTCTCCAGGAGCTACTCCTCCTCCGATAATGATTTCAGGATTGGGAGTAACGCGACCGCCGATTCCTGCATAGGCCATAGATAAAAATATTGAATAGGATTGAATCCAGTACCTCCTCCAGAATGAGCTCCACTGCCAATCTCTGGAGCATTGTAATGCGACTGAACTCCTCCACCAATGCTGCGGCCTGATAATATCATCTCTTTGGATGCTTTCGAAGACATTGACTCACGTGAATGTTTCTTGTTCGCCTTGTCCTTGTTGTGCCTGTTCATTGCCTTAATAACATCTAAATGGTCCATGATTCCCATCTTTCTGAGAGCGAATTCTAACCGTCCCACAGCTCTTCTGATGTTATCAATTCCATGCTTTCACGTTCCTTTTTTGCTCCAATGCGTGAATGTGATGGAATCTCTGGGAAGGTGCTCATTGATTGATTACGGTAATCAATCGATCGATAATTAAGTTGGCTCTTTTTGCGATGCAGTGCAGGCGTGTGGAAAGCGACAGAGGAATGGGTGAATTGTTTGGAAGGAAATATTAAAAGTGGTTACTTCCTCCGTTGCCGTTGTTGTAGTCGCGAACTCCCTCTGAATGTCATATCATCATGATAGGCTTTATGGAACTAATCGACAGGAGATTGAATACAGTAATCAATCGACCGATAATTAAGTTGGACGTACCGAAATTGCATAGTTGTCCGTTGCAAACCGTGCATATGTGGAGTCCTTGCATATCTCTCTCCAGATAGTTGCATCCATTAGTGCAACCCTTCTGCATCACTCAAACAAAGGATACTGTAGACATCGTGTCAGGATGAATTCATACCATGTCCATTGTACTTGAGCATGTAGCATTGTGTGGTGATGTCACATTCGATCTCTTGGCCTCCATTCATCTCACAGTCACTCTGTAAGAACACTACGGTATAGACTCCAGTACTACAGAGAGAAATGAATGAGGATACGGACCTTGGAGGAACAAGAGTAGCACTTTCGATGACGGGCCGAGGCTGCAATGTCTGATGTGTAAACGATGGAATCTCTTCACTTACCCAGTGCTACCAATCCGAATAGAACGACAGTCCTCAACAACATCTGAAATGTACGCAATAACAAAGGGAAAGGCGATGATTGTCTCCTATTATAGCTGTCTCATTGAGTCCCAAGAGAGCTTTCTTCTCCATGATAACACTCTCCTCCCACAACCGTCTCCTTATCTCCCCATCCATTCCAAATTTATTTATTTATCCGACCGAAAAAGCACCTCGATACGCAAACAAAGAATGGGATTGGAACTGAACGTAGACGGTCAAGAAATGAACGAATGAGTCATTTGGTCGACCTTTCGGCCATCTTATGAACCAATGGATGGACAGGGCTCATTGAGCTTATTGGGTACTTCTCGTTGTATTGTCAGTCTCTATTACGTGTTCTTTTCTCAAGTTTTGGAGTTTGAAGTCGAGTCAGATTGAGGGAATGATTGGGATGCGTAGGTGAATAAGAGTTCATTGTGGTGCACTGAACCGAGACATGTGATTGTGACTCATGAGGAGGGTTATCAAAGACTTTCTCCCACTATTTCCTTGAAATGCCCATTGGCGCCAACACTTGCATCTTCCGGTTAAGATAAGAACTGTCACTTTATAGAGTAAACAAAGCTTGATTGCGAGTGATGGCACAAGATCAATCAATACTTTATGATCACATAGTCATGAGAATGAATGAGAACAATGAAGTGATGAGAAGTGAGAATAGTGATAGACAAGAGGATGAATCCCATGCATCTCCACCACCACTTCCAAGGAAACGACCGGGAGAGGAGACACCGTTGCAACTGAAGAGGGTTATTCGCGTAGGTATGCAGTAAGTAACAAGTAGTAACTTTCTTACTATTGATTAGGGGTTTAAAAACGGTAAATTTGTCGTCATTATTCTCCGCCGTGCGGTTGTCTATGAAGGAATGAGACAACGCGCGGAGGGATAGAATGACGACAAATTTACCGAATTTGAACCCCTAATACTTATTCTGATTTCACTAACATGGTGAGACTTACCGTTCTGTGTTGCACGTGGCGCAAGCAATATTTTGATTGTTCTTGGTAGCTTGTGCACATTGTCCCTTCAGTGAACACCCTGCTTCGAATACTGAAATGGAATTAGAATAAATTTGTGAATGAAAGACAAAACGAACTCTTTCCATTGTAAGTCAATCTGTAGCATTCTGTAATGCCATCTGGGCAGAGAATGGGAGAGAATCTGGAATTGAACTTATTTTCAGTTATTTTAGCCATACATGGCCGCAGAACATGAGTTGTGAGTTTGTGAGAATCATGTAAATGTGCATACTTGGATGAATCCATGCACGAAGATCCGTCACAAGATTCACAAGAGAAACTATGGACAAGCAGTACATTGACTGAAAAGGAACAATTCATACAATTTAGAACGGAATCCAAGCAGAAGTGCGCATTTCTGTCGTCTCATTCCTTCGGAGCGGTTGTCGATCATGTGAGAGAGAGAACCTCTCTGAGGGAATTAGACGACAGAAATGTGCACTTCTGCTTGGATTCCCGTTCCCTACATACAACCATAGTTGTATGGACAACAAACCTGCGAAAGTGAGAAAGACCAATGGGTAGCTGTAGCTATTCATCCTTTAGTGAGAGATACAAATGTGACAAGTTATGGGGGATATTATAAACGGACGTGAGGATGAGTCACAGACTCCTCTGTACCTTCTCTTCCCTCTATTCTCTGTATCTATCGATCACACATGAAGCTCACCTGATAAAGAATTGAGGAGGTGGAAGGAGGAATTGTTGTCCACTCATCAGAGGGAAGACGGATCAAAACAAAGAATAATAAAAAAATGATGAGCACATGTAGTCAGATTTGTGATTCACTCTTTTGTGGTGTTATTCTATTCACGTCAAGGGTTCTAAAACGGTTAATTTGTCGTCATTCTTCTGCGCAGAGCTGTTGTCTCACCCTATTATAGACAACGGCGCGGCGGAGAATAATGACAACAAATTTACCGTTTTAGAACCCCTAATTCACGTAACACCATACTATTTTATGTTCATGTAAGATAACGCCTGAATGACAGTAAGTGCGACATCTTTATCGAGTTGCACAACGCAGACGCACACACGTCACATTCAAACTCAATCCCATCCTGAATCAGGGAAAATCTCAGGCAACCACGTCACAGTGCAACGAAGTCGGAGGGATCTGAAGGAATGAATGAGGATATCAAGGAAGTGATCTATTCACTTGTCTAAACCCAGTCAGACAACTGACCATCCTTCTTCTTCTTTCTCTTCTCTGAATCTGTCGGACTCTTCTTCTTCGGCTTAATCATTCCATTCTTTCCTTTCCTAAGATAGTCTTACTCCATCAGAGGAAGGTGCAGGGGAACAAGTGACTGTACTGTTCGTGGCACTACTGGGATTAGCAGGAGTAGTAGTCATCGGAGTCTCAATGGAATACATTATCGATTGAATCCGCCATTACTGTACCTTCGTCTTCTTGTCATTCAACTCATCCATGGAGACGGGAGTCAGATCGGTCGTGACCTCGAGACCCGAATCGGCGATGATCTCAACCCCGCCTCAGTTATGTTTCATCTCCTCTTACTTTCCACCTTCGACTGCATGGCCTCCTGTTCCTTGATCATTTTCAATGCCTCCGTGTACATGTTCGCGTAGTGCTAAACATCATAAGTCCGTCATTTTGTGTACTGTAAAAGACTCGTACTGAATCTCTGTTGGAATTGAACTGAGCCTTGGCTGGATCGTTAGGGTCGTCCACCGCTCCTGAATTCCAGTGTCTTTCTCAATCCAATAGACTACACTAACCTCCTCCGCATCCGCCAGTTCTTCCCGTGTCGGGACCCGGAGTGGGAGGATCAGCCTGAGTACGGTGTATTCAATTACAGTAATCCAATGATAGGACAACTGACCACAAAGAGATGTCCCATAGTGCGTGCACGTGGTTGATACGTCTCCAGAACGTTCACCTGTAGTTTGATCTTTGATCTTGAAAGATCAAACTACAAACCTCGTCGAAGAAAGCGCGCCGCTTGCGGGACAGCGACGAGGAGTAGAGAAGCAACCACTGCAAAGGGTGGTTTCAAACCCGTCTCACTTAGGTTTCAGAGGGATTGCTCAGTGTTGTGTGGTTCGAACCTCGTTGAGGAGCATGAAGTACACCAATGCGAGGATGGCCGATACACAGTGGAGTTTGAATCCCGTCGAGAGGGACTGAACAAGTCACATTTATTCATTTCAATGTCACAAATCACCTCGACGATGACGTTTCCAAGTGAAAGAACGGAGATGGCTGTGACGGAAATGGTGAATCGAGATCTGAAATGGGTACGGTAGTCAGTAATCAATCTATAATCATTCATGGATACGGTATCCAACGGACACTGTATTTGTAGACATGATGAGAGGGTGAGAGGGGACGAGGGTCGACCACCCAGAGTGAGTGAAGTGAAGGGAATGAGGTCATGTTTCGTCGTTTTGTCTTTCTTTTGATTTGAATATTCAATGCATAACTACCTAGCAGTGAACTGTGAATCTCAAAGTGCACTCCATTTCTCTATTGCGCAGTCGTGTCTAGGCGTCAGCTATTATTCATGTAAACTGAACTGATATGTCCAAGTTTTTCAGGACGCATTGAAACATATCTGAAATTTTCTTAAATTTCATGATTTTAATTGATATTTCAGTTTATCATCGCTCAAATGAGTGAAAAACCTACTTAAAATTAAATTTTAATTAGTCTACATCAAACAGCATCCAAAGATAGCACGTATTCATGCTTTTCGCAGTGTGTTCAAATATGCTTCAGGATTTCTATATAAGAATTTTTCCGTTGTTTAGCGCATAACACGACCAAAAATCGCCATGTGTACCAGCAATATCAGTTCAGTTTACATGAATAATACGACCGGTGAAGAGTGCAGAGAGATGGATATCATATTGGGATACATTCTGCAAATACTACGAACTATTCAAATGAAAACAGTGAAGCTATGATGAATAAGAATGCTTTATCATTGGGTTATTATGGCTTATGTATTTGAATCCTTTTCGCTCTTGATGCAAAGTCAGATTCACACTCAAATCCAGATGACAAATCACATTTTGGGGGATTGTGGCTGTCTGGTTGTGGATAATTCTGGAATGATTACGGTATAGCATGGGAGTACTGTATATGATTGTACCTTAAGACATGACATGAGGGCGGTATCACAATCACACGTTGCTCTGGCACATGTATTCTTGCTGTCTGAGTGGATATTGTCAGAGGGCATTCGTTAATTGTCTATGTACCATGACATGTGAGAGAATGTTCATGTTTGTTGCATGTAACACTGTAATAGCAGTAGGTGGGGGCCTCAATATCGATTGATTCCCTGGGGGTCAACAATGATAATACCTGTGAAGATGCGCACACTTTCGAGTGGACAATCGATGTGTAACATTCGTTGTGTTTTGCACAACAGCTAAATCATATAAGATGAGTGGATTTACAGACTGGAACATACCAGTCGATACCATCCACAGGATGGATGTTTATCAAGTCCGAGCACGCACAGCCATACGACCTGCAACTTACGCAGTTTAGCGGACTAAATCTTCTGCTGTTCATCATGCGGTACCTATGTCCAATGCTGTGATTATATCTACCTGTAAGGTGTGTATGACCATCCGAGTACACATTCAGCCAATCCCTCAATCTGATAGAGTGCACTGCATGAGGTTCCTTCATTCTTGTGTGCCTCTGTCTTTTGATTGAACATAACAATCAACAGAGGGAGTGACACACGCAACATTCCCCTGAAAGCAGGTGGTTTATTTTGAAATTAGAAAAGGCATCTCAGTTCATAGAATCGATCTATGAACAGAGCTCTTTGCATCACTTTCAAGAAAAGAAGCAAACACTTGCCAAGTAGCGACATATTCATTTTCTCGGATGAGCTATGTTGATACTAACAGGGAGACTAAATAAAATATCGTCCGTTCGTGCCCCTCCGTGGATGCCATGTGATTGGCAAGGGAATGGAAATGAGATAATCGTCCTGTTCAGATATCAGATCAGTTTCAAAAGACACGCCATTCAATGAGAAAAGAGAAGAAGAAGAGACAATGACAGACAAGAGAAAAGGGGAAATGGGAGGAAAGACATTAAATGATCAGGGAGACTTTATCAGGATGGCCATTTACGTAGATTGACAATGAATATTTGAATGCAAAGGATGGGAAGAGACAAAACAAGATGAAGAAACGCAGACACAAAAAGTTGGATGAATGACTTACAGTAATCTGTCACATTCCATGTTCAGTCAGATGGGCGTAAAAGAAAATTTGGTCAATTATGAGGAGTGGCATGTGTGAATGGATCTTTGAAGGACAGATATGATACCCCAAAGACCCACCCTTCTCCCATGATGTCTGCAAAATGCGGTACTTTGCATCAGCTCACGTTTAGTTTTGTGAGACCTATTCTGCTACTTATCACCGTGTACGTCATAGGTGTTCCAGATCTTTGACGCTACAATGTACAACATCATTGTTTGTATGAAATGGATAGTTTATCTCCGAATAGGTCCCTCGACTCTCTTGAAACGTCGTACCTGATAGTTGGACTCAGAATAGTTGCTACGACGACAGAAGAAAGGGCATGTGATGGATGAAGAAGACGAGAGTCAAAGGGAAACCAGGAGGGTACGAGTTAGGACAGAAAAGGGGGCTTACTCAGAAGACTCTATTTAACTCCAATGTTCAGCTGTTCAATAACAAAAATGGGGAACAGAAGTATTGTAGAGAAATGCGGACAACCCAAAGAGGAAATAAATGACACGTTCATACTTAGACAAACATAACATAATCTAGAGAAAATAAAAGCAATCCATAAAGGTGGAAGTCCTGGAGAATAGGTGAGGATCTGGGAGTATCTCTGATGAGATCATAGCTCATACAGTTGAGGGGAGTAATTATACTGTACGAGCAGCAAGGATGAGAAACCATGGAAACTTTGTACCTCAATTGTTAAGAGATGGAAAGCTGTGTGATGTATCATGCATTGCGTGAAAGGTTCTTTTCATGTTGATGAGAAATCTTTAACCTTTCCTTTCAAATGTGATTGATCCAGATGTATACTCATTGTTTAGAGGAGCAAAGGCTGTTCCTATATCATGCATGTGGTAACATTTCATCACATGTATGATACTGCATGTGGAATGGAATGCGTAATGATCGAATGTGCAGAAAAGAATTTTTACCCTCAAGGATCAGTATGATCCAGAATGTGGTCATCATAGGTAGAATACTTTTGTTGATAATTTTGAAAACAATCGACACTCCCTAGTACTTTCGTAGCAACCAAAAATTTACCCGACAAGTTCAATTAGGAGATCAATCTTGCAAGAATATATTTGAGTGGTGGAATCGGCGCAAATTGTGTTACAAATCGCCAATGAAGGTACTCAGGATAAAGAATCTGCCTATCCTCCAAATGAGCAAGAGATGTTTTGAAGGATTAAAGCCATGATTATACGTTATGTGTTGTTTACTCTCTGTTTACGCGTACTTCATACTTTGTAAGAGTTTACTCAAAATAAGATAAAAAAGAATGTCGCATTATTCAATGTCACGAAGGACAGTCATTCATAATTCAAATGTGATACTTGTGTGTACAACTCTCTTCTTTGTCCATACTGCAACCTTCTGGGAAAAACAAACGATGTTGAAAGCTCCCTTTTTATTCTCTTTCTTCGTTGTCCCATGAAACAATTAGGATATCAGTCAACATCTTTCTACTCTTTCAATGCATTGAATGTCAATTCTAATCTCTTCTCCTCCCCTTAATATTGACTGCTCTTTTTGAGTGAGAGACAAGTCCTCAAGACTCTTCCCATCCAATCTCTCAGAGAGTACAATTTCTCGTTCAATCTCACCTTCTTCTGATGCTTGTTTCAAAAGTATAATTGCACTTTCATGGTAGTAAAAGGATGTAGTTGTCATTTATGCGATATTTCTGAGTTCAAATAAATAACAGGGGTTCTAAATCGGTAAATTTGTCGTCATTCTTCTACGGAGCGCGGATGTCTCGCTCTGTGATAGACAACGGCACTGCGAAGAGGAATGACAGCCAATTTACCTATTTAGAACCACTAGTAACTAACTTTTTTGTCTAAATTATGATCATTGCCCTTCATTCCTGTCTGGGACGAAACCTAAATGTCTGTTTACAATACCTTTTTTGCCGAAGTTATCTAAAAAATTTTCGCGTTACGTATCTCCGTTCACTGCATAATACCTAGTTTCAGAATTGGACTTTGCAGTTGTAGTCTTGTTCTCATCGATGACGTCTTCTCCTGAAGACTCCTCGACGATGGACGATGGTCTGGATTCCGTCGTTGCCTTCGTCTACGACAGAGAGCAAAACAGAAGTGATGCATCGACAGTGACGCCCAACACGGTTTATCTTCAACAGAAAACGTGTCTAAGCAATCTACGGCAAAAATTGTGGTTTCTGTGAGAGAAAGACGATGACATGAGGGAATGGACAGAATATTATTTCACCTTTCTCGTTTTCTCAGTCATAGCAATCAATGGCGATCTAACTTCATTTTCGATGTTTCTATTGAGGGAGTGACGGTGTCAGAAAGGAATTCAAGTCTCTTCTGGTCTTATGTCTGTGCATTGGATGATGTAGACTGCACACACAGATACACTACACCACGTCCTTCCACTGTCGACTATGCATGTAAGTATTTCTTGTATCTTGGTTCCATCCTAGGGTGTCGCATTTGGTGCTTTTAGTGCATTCGTCATTCGTCTAATCTCCGCGGAGCCGTTGTCTCGCTCATATGGTAGACAACCGCCCGTGGAGATTAGACGAATGACGAATGCACTAAAAGCACCAAATGCGACACCCTATTCCATCCCCTTCCCCTCTTGTCCTATTTTTTAGATATATCATATATGTCTTGCCAAGCCCAATACAATGTTACCTTCGCAATTTTTAACATTCCTTCTCCTGGTCCAACGAAGTTTGACTCAAGTAGTTTTCCCCAGAAGGCTTCGGATACCGAGAAACGATCAAAAGGCACCTGATAATTTAGTCAGTGAAAATTGGAGCCCTTACACAGGTGCAATTTTATCTCAAAGACCTCTTTGGCTGACACAGTTTGTAGTTGAATTCATTATGAAAACTGACAGCGAAGGATACGGTAATCGACCTACTCATTTTGTCGCTGGGTTTCATTCAGCGAACTCAAATGTTGTCATGACGCATGTAACTGTCTTGAGATCATTTTTTGAAGATTTCTCGTTGTCAGCGGCTAAGGAAGCCATTCCGTCACAGTTGTATTGAAGAATAACACCTGAACAATGAAAGAGTTTCTATTCATTGTTTCCTTCCCTTTGAGCTTCTAGATCAATAACAGAGCCTTTCCTCGATTCCTCATATCTTTCTCAATGAGTAGTCTTCTACCGTATCTTCCTCATTCAGCGATGGAAGACCAACTTCCTCAAGGTATCCACACGGGACACGGAGTCTTATACTGTATCACAGTCATATTCGGACTTCTACTGCTCTACATGTCTATTTTCGGTTAGTTCTATCGTATTCCGTATATCGTGACTCATACGATTGATTGTTAGGTGTCTTGTGTTCAATTGTCATTTGAACGAAAGTTCAAATGACAATTGACTTATTGTTAGCACGGTCATTTTCCTTCTGTTCAGGTCGTCGAATGCAATGGAGAGCGATTCGATGGCATGTTATCAACATTTCAGTATGGAATATAGTACAAATGGTGAGTAACAGGGGTTCAAATACGGTCAATTTGTCGTCATTCTTCTCCACAGAGCGGTTGACTATGAGGGAATGATATAACCGCATGGAGGAGAAGAATGACGACAAATTTACCGTATTTGAACCCCTAATGAGTAATGGGAAGGAAGAACAAGAATGACATCAACTGAGTGCAGATATTCTATGCCTCGTGGAGTGAACGAACTCCATGGCTCAATTTCATAGACAACAATGACATCAAGAAACTCTACTTGTTCATCAAAACATTCTGTTTCACCATATTTCCCACAGGTTCAACATTAAACAAGGCAATATATAAATACACACAGAAAAATAACTACCGATTTCGATAGTAAATACTACCGATTTGTTGGTGGTAGTTTGAAACTACTGTCTGAAGTCATTAAAAACTACAGCTAGATCGTAGTTTAAAACTACGACCAACAAATCAGTAGTTTTTACTAAAGAAATCGGTAGTTATTTTTCTGTGTGTATAGCAGTATATTCAGGGATGATATTTGTCTTCATTGAGAATCTTTTGTGCTACTTCCGTCCTTCGCTAGCGACCAGCAAGATGTTCTCAATGATTTTTCTTTTCCTCATATGTGGACTGTCCAATCTTCTACTTCTCTTCTGTTTTATGACACGGGTTTGTAGTCACTTCCCATACGTATCTGAGTGATTCTATTAGGTTATCTACGGGGATCAAGTCGGGAATATGTTCTTCTATGAGCCTGTTATATTCTTCCAGGTTAGTTGTCTACAATAAGAAAGAATGTCTCTGACTCATGATTCGAGAATGAATAACACCTGTCTTTACATGATGTTATTTGAACTATACAACTGATGTGGGCAGATAAATAGCCGCCCTCAATCGACATTTCGAACTGCTTCAGAATTATCGACTGATGCATACAATGCATTATAGATAGTGGTGATCGGTCTCTTCGGCATTCTCCTTGGTCTCTACCTTCTTCTCGCTATTGCTCTCAGCATAATGAACTGCTGCAAAGAGTAAGAACTCTCACAACGATTTCGCTGGGTACGGTATTCCTTCAGGAGAGGTCGAGGGAGAGTGAACACATTTGAACTGTGGTCCACGTACTGGTATGGACTCATACCATTCGTGAGTTGTTCTCTTTCTCCACCAAACAATCACTGTTTCAGCCTATTTACTGTCTCACTGGAGGATTTTCTCTCTTTCAATTCATGCAGACACATTTTGAAGGTGTTTCAAATACTGAAATTCAATATTTGTCCCTTCATTTCAGATTTCATGATGTGGGCTCAGGCAAAGGCAATGAAAACGTTGAGTGGCAAAGTGGGAGAGTTGAGTATGTCAGAGAGTGAGCAAAGAAACAACAACAGCACGATACAATTTATTCCAGTGATACAGACGTCAGCCAAAATGATGCTCATGGCTTATGATGTTAGTCTCATTTACAAGATAGAAAAGACAACGGGATTACAGGTGATAACATGGTCAGAGGCTGGCCTTCCTCTTCTTGAATTCTGTCTCACAATGTTCTTCTTCGTGTGTTATCAACAACAGGTGAACGAAGGTTCGATCCCCGTCCTCGACTAATCTTTTGCAGTTTCTCTTTCTCATCTCATGCGGCAGACTCTTCAATGGAAGTGCCACGTGTAAATCGAAGAGACCGGAATCAGCGATGTTGTTCACTAAGGCCCCTGTATTGTCCCAAGTAAGGGATACTTCATTGAAGGGATAGACATTCATACCCTCAGGCATCTGTAATGCCCTCCAAGTCATCATCCCGTCCATTGACTCTTCCATCATCCCCTGTGGATGATTCCATTCTTCCTGTCCGTGATGCAACCACCGACAACAAAGTTGACACCACTAACTGACTGCACATTTCCTTCTTCTATCCATCCTCTGTTCGTTTCTCCTTCGACTATCCGTCCATGTCCTTTCCTTCACTTACAGTACTCCTCAAGACTTCTCCCTCTTTCAGGATGAGGATCCCTTCGTGAGCTGCAGGGGATCTCCTCTGGTGGAGTTCAGAGAGCCTCCTCCTCATGTTGATCCAATGATGGTTAACTACACTGGAAATGGCAACTATGCAAGGAATGTAGTGGACCCCGCAAATAGCGCTTATGTCGTGTAAATAACGTGGTTTCATAGGCAATATTTAAGACGAAGTATTTATAAGACCGGACCAGGTATAGCCCCACTGTCACTACTTTGTCAAGTTGTTTCGACCGGGTTCAAATGTAGTGCATTATGATACTTGGTAGTACAGAAGTTACTGACAGACCGGTGACCGCACAGTTCCTCCTAGTTTTTGAACTGTGTGATATTGAAATGTTCAAGAATTTGTCTTGGGGCGTCCAGGTTTGTGGGTCCATAACTCGGTTCTTTTTAAATATTTTTCGCCGATCTTTTTTCCATTCGAACCGCCAGCCTCTCTTCTGTAAAA
>JACMIF010000675.1:0-33667 GCA_014805445.1 Diplogasteroides magnus | reverse complement strand
GGGGATCTTTGTTCGCGGGCACCGCTACCAATTGCCCGACCCACGGAGGGATGGCGCCTTGGTTGGGCAGGGGCGGGGGTCGAACCCGGGCTGTCAGAATGATGTGTGGCGCCCTAACCACTGAGCCACCTCGCCCCTTGAATACAATCACATGTAGAAAAATGGTTCAGGTTTGCACCTTTTGAACTTCTCCATCTTGATTTCATAATCCTGTTTTACAGAAACTTCATGTTTTATCATTGTCAAAGCGTATTTACACGGCGATACATAAAATCAATTGGGAGGAAGAGGAAATGCTGAATGATTGGGAAGAAAATGTACCATAACATCCAGCGATTGTTCTAGGGTAAAGGCTGTACAGTATCAATTTGAAAACTGGACCGTGATATTTGCCTATAGAGCTTGCTTTGGTCAAGTTCTTGTCGCTTTCGATTCACATGAAATAGCGAGCAAGAAGAAATCGTGGCTCGTGATTTACTTGTTCAAAAAATGTTGTAATGACAGGGTAACTGTGCGTTTTGATTTATGACCGTGTATATTCGTAATTGCTGTGATCGATTAATTCATTGATAGCTCGTATCACAGTATGCAAGTAAAATGCACGAATGATGCCTTTCAAATGTTACATTTTGAATATTTATGCGTTTATAAATGATGGTAATGCACAAATGACTTTTCATCTTTAAAGAAGTCGACCGTCGAGAAGAGAAGTTGTGAGAAGAATGAATAGGCGCAGATTATCGATTTTCCCGAGAGGGAACTCCCCGTGTCCTTCTTTCATTTAAAATGCAAACGTATCTACTAGGGAAGTCACAATGAACGCGAGAATACAGTCAGTCTCATATCTGGTGTATAGGTCAAATAAAACGATAAATTATTTATTCGCGGAAAGGTTCATAATTTCAGTGGAATTCGTCCGTTATTATCATTATTATTACAACGAAGAATGTTTGAGAAGGTCGGCGTCCTGTAATGTTTCTACAGTAAACCGGAAAGCTGCGTGACGCCCTGCCTCATCTCTTCATATGGCCGTACTCCACCAGGAAGGTTCGAATCTCCTGTGGATGAAGAGTGACTGTCCAATCATTATCTGCAGAATTTTGATTCTCACAGCGAAAATATAATTACGATAGCTCACTCAGTCTGCTGAATGCAGGCTCTTTAATACCCGCCAGGAGTACTTCCTTCATGCTCGTGAACTGGAGTGTTGTGAAGAGACCCTTAAAGGTATACGGTAAGTGGTCAGGGAGTGCCTTCAGATATGTCAGCAACATGACTGTGGATTACGGTATGTCAACTAGAGCAGTCGCTGTGACAAACCTGAAGATCAACGGTTATCGGAGAGTCTTCGGCGTTGATTTCGCTGCTCTGAACATTATTCACTTCAATTGGAAAGACTTCCACGCAACAATAAATGTGGCAAAAAATGTCGTAGTGAATTCTCCTGACAACGAGGAATAGTTTCTATTGTGTGAGAGGATATTGCTGAGTTTGGTGCTATACACAAAAAATAACTGCCGAAACGCAACCGCAGTTTGAAAACTGCCAATTTTTTTTTGGTTTGGTAGCAGTTTTTCCTGTGTGTGACGGAATTGTTTCCTTTCCAACCTGGAAGATGTGTTCGAGTCTCAGAATGAGTTTGTTTCCATTCCACTTGGCAAGTGTGAGCAGATGCACGTTTTCAGGAAGAGGCCTGGACATACCCGCAAACTGAAGAATATATTGTTCCGTTTATGATCAAATTGCGACTGTTCAATAAAAAATACTTTGTTATCGTACCTGCGTTTTGAAGCTCTTCTGGTAAGCTCCGATATCTTTGACAGGGGCGAGAGAAATCACGGGCTTGTGGAAGATATCGTGCTGACCGGACCTGTGACGCTTTGAAGCATCCTGAAAATATTACGGTCAATCAATATTTGGACAGTTACGGTAACCTTTACAAGCCCAATTTGAATGGTGTGAGTTCCCGTGACGACGAGTCCCTTTCCGTCAGTGCCCGGTTCGTCCAGTGCTTCCTCCACTCCCCAGTGGTCATCGACGAACAGACGACGATGCAACTGGATTACGGAAGGTTACGGTAGGCCGATAGAATACGGTTGGTTGATTAAGGTGTCAAATATATGAAAAAGTAAATCAAAATACATTTGCTATGGAGTAGTTCGTATCGGCATAGCTGTTTATTTCGGTGATTACTGTAGTTTTCCCTTGGGGACCAAAAGGCATTCGAACAAACCATGAGGTCGATTGTTCCATCACATGGAGATGAAGCTCCTTCTGATCGATCAGTGAGTACAGTCAATTGAGTGGTAGAATCACGGATCAATACACCTGAATGAATATGGTATGTGGAATATTTTATGATCTATTATAAATATGTTTCAACCGGTCTATTATATTAACGAAAATCAGATTCGCAACGCTACTGCAGACATATAATACTTATGGTCGTTATTAATCTTTACGTTTAGATAAGATGCTACGACAGCATTTCATTGTGCAATTTTCCGCTACATTATGAATCTTACAACTAGGCACATCGATTGAATGCGGATAAGGATAAATACATCCGGAAGGATATCACATCTGCCCATCCACTACATAAAATACACCCACTTGATGTGACGGGATAGTAGTTGGCAGCCACGGGTTCTGTGTTCACGTATGTGAATGAGGTATTGGAGTTGCGACTGAACAATTAGAATGTTTTGGATGAAGGAAATGGATCATTCCAGACCATAAATCAAACTGTTGATATCTCTGCCATGAAACATATTCGAAAAACTGGTCTATCAGTGAAAGAACGGCGATATTCAACTAACGTTCTCTTCATCATTTGTCTTCCATTTGCATCCGTATAGAATGACGAGGCTGATTTGATATCCGTCGTGTATCGAGTGATGACTTCCTTTCCGATGGGATGATCACTGAACAAACATTACAGATCAAAGTAGAGAATTTTAAGAGCCTAAGATCAAACTACAGAGACCAAACTACACTTACGCCTCCTTGGGAATCGGCCCGATTGTCCATGAGAATTGGATGTCGCGACTGCCTGCAAGAGATCAAACGACGAAATATCCGAGGTCAAGCTATAGTCTTGAAAGATCAAACTACAAACCATTATAGACTCGGACGATCTGAGACACCCATGGGTTGAAGACTTGGCGAGCTTCTTGGACGAGGTTGCCCTTCAAGTTTCAAAGATCAAACTACAAAGATCAAACTGCAACCTTGGATATTTCGATCTTGGCAGAAGCGGGCAGAGCTATGGGAGTATCGTTCTTGGGCCTGAAATTATGTCTTCTCCCGAGTGGAATATAGGGTTACTGTAACCTGAAGATGTAAGCACCCGAAGTTTGTTCTTTCACCACGTTGTAGCCTGAATTGAGTTATGTTTCAGAGAACGCATTTAGCTCTCTGATTGCGAATTTCCACAATGATTGTAGATAGTCAATCGGAAGCATTATAAAAAGACATTCAAAAAGGACCGCGCGTGGCAAACCTGATGTAGTTTGCTGTGTGTATTTCAAGCTATTAGTTGATCACCAACTCTCACAACCCCGCAACAACCCTCAATCTGTCGACCATCTCACCCTCGTAGTATAGGAACTCCTGATGGATTGGAGTGGTCGTCTTCAATTCCTTGTCCTCCACAGACACAATTTGTCCCGCAGAGTTGAAGTGCACACGGATGAGCTACAATTATATTCCTTCGAATGGGTTATTCATAAGAACATTGCAGTCACTAATTGATAATGTAATTCTGCTTCGATAAAAGCGATATCACACGAGAAAAGTGACTAAATAGTGCGAAAGACAAGTGCACCGTGGACATTTGCATCATCAATCTCATCTTTCTCACGGCACCTGTGCCCATTTCGTCGTTATAGCGCAAATGCCCAAGGCGCTCTTGTCCTCCCCCGGCTAAATATTCTCACATCATTCTCAATGAAGTCCTCTGTTCCATTTGCTGCACGAACAGGATGAGTCACTTTGGCAGCACGACTGAAACTATCCAAACAAGTTATTTTGAGTGAGAATTAAATCTCACATCGACGTGGAATTGTCCACGAAATATGTGGAGAAACCAAGAGGAGCGACGGTGACCTGGAAAGAATATTTTATTCCGTTAAATTTTCAATGACGATCAGGAATAAGGTTGGCAGTTTGACTTGGTTTTCGGATATGTTTCACAGCTCTTATAAATTCAATATATGTAGCCACGGTGAAACATATCCGAAAACCTAGCCAAACTGCCAACCATAATCAGGAACTTCTGTTCTTTTTATTGTTCATCATAACAGAACTATTATATTATACTCTATACGTTTCGTTTTTTATCGACTGACACTTATATTCCGTGCTATTTCTTCGTCTGTCTGACCTCCACCCGCGCTTTTAAATAGGTTTCACCGCTACTATTTGTAGTAAAAACGTGGTTTTGAGAAGCAGTGCCGTTGGGATGATTTACAATCAGTACCGGAAATAGCAACTCGAAGGGTGCTCTCGCGACTGTAATGGACATCTGATTCTGGACGGTCTTCACGATCTGAATATCATCAAGTGCAAACTACAAAGATCAAACTACAGACACACCTGCGAGTCAACCTTCGTTCCATTTCCATCCACTACCAGTGCATTCTTGCTGTAGAAAGGAAGGCGAATGATCTTATTCAAAATTATTTCATTCATGAAGGACCACAAACCTCATTCATTTGATGTCCGCGAGGATTGAAGACGGTAACAGCGAAAGTGGCCATGTTCCTGCAACAGATCAACTATTGAAACAGAGTGATTACTCTCTACTTTATCTATTGTGTGAAACTTATTATGCATCCTATCTGAACTGTTATTCCTAGTACGCGTTTCACACCTGGATGCCACCCTGGTCTCTCATTTTTCGTGCTATTTCGTCGTTGCGAAATAAGTTTCAACTGGGAGATATATAGACTAGAGTAACAGTTCAGTTAGGATGCGTAATACTATGGTCCGGAAGACTACTCAAACTGCTATTTGTTCATAATAGTACTCACTTCAGTGGTTCACACACGGTCTCATTCATAAGTGGGCAGACGATTTGTCTCGGAAGATCATTCCAATTGTTCTTCTTAGGTGCCAACTGTGTCATGGCATCGTTGATGACCACCTGCAACTTACTCATTTAACGAGTTCGAATTTACCGTTCCACTTGATCTCACTCGCGTTCAATCGAAATATCATTTTGTGTAATCTAACTCTTGTATACATTCCATGCAGGTGATAAATATTATTATATGGATGGCAAACTTCCGCGATTTACTGGGTCAGGGACAAACTTCTGTCCGTTACCTCAATCTCACTCATTGCCGCAGCGAGTCTCCTCTCATAGTCACGAGTCACATTCTCCTTTGCTGTGCCACTGTAAATTCATTCCTGCCATTGTTTTGATTCTTTGTTATTTTATTAAATTAAGCGATTCATTCCACTGAGCAATTACCTATGTGCGCAAGAGACTATAAATACTTTTTGAAACACACCCAAAACTACAAATTTCACTGCCATCCTTCATATTCTTCGCTAGATGAAACATATTTGAAATGGGACATATTTCTCACGTCACTGCATCATGGTGCTGTACCAGTGCGGACGCAGTCTGCATCTTTTCCACGTCCGAATCATCCGAAGGTCCGAGATTAGCGATAACGTCCAATTGTCGTCCGAGCTGGAATTAAAGTTTGATCTTTGATCTTTGAGCTTTTTAGTCTGACCTGCAACAGTGCACTGGCATCGCGAATCATGCCCTTAAATGTGGGACGCGAAGTGAAATAGCCAGTCCAGTATGAATGGTTTGACGAGGCGTAGCTGAAGTTAATGTTTATATCTAGTTCGACACTTGAGCTTTTCAAAATGTGTTTGTTTTTAAACTTACGGGAAGAAATCGTCGTTTTTAGTAGGTAGACGGGGTCCGGCCTCCTTGAGAGCCTGAAATATTTGGATGTTGAAATATGTTTCAGGGAGGAGTCAAAAGTTTCGATGACATGGAATTCGTAAGCATAGGCGCGATGTTTGTACGTGATTGGAAACAATTTCAGTAAATCTCACATTGGTATAGCAAGTAGGTGTAGAGTAGAAGACATTCAGACCGAGCGATTTCTAAATCATATTAAAATTTAATTAAAGTACGATGATTTCTCGAGTACGTTGCCGTTGACGTGCCGAATCAGCTTGTCGAGGTTGACGAACCTGGAATTGCGCGTTTCAACGGAACATAAAAATCAGTAATTCACCAAGTGTTGGCGTTCGTGTACTGGAAGTCGCTTCCCATGAGGAGCATGACGTGTCTGGTAGATCGTTGGAAGGACGCCTTAAATCAGGTAAGTATGTGACAAAAGACAGTCCATTCCCACCTGTTTCTTCACGTGAGCTGTAAACGCGGCAAGTTTGTCAGGCAGATTATACCTGAAAAATATTAACAATCGGCTTTATTGAGAGTATACTTTCTTTTCTTATTATAGCGCATATTATTGCACAAAGGTTTAATTCGGTTTATAAGAGATTGAATCGATACCCTTCCATGTCCTCCTCTTCAATAATGGGGTCATCTCCACACAGAGTATCGAAACAGAATCCAGGAGGAGGGCCGTAGTTGTCTTGGAAGAATGCACCAGTCAGGATGTTGGTCTCTCAAAACGAAGAAAGTTTAATGTTATCGATCGTGTTATGTTTCAGGGCATATATTTCCCAACTGGATGTGCTGTTTCAGCAGCACAGATTCGATTTCTGGGTGAAACTGAGAATAATTACGAATGTTGAAAGTCTCACTGAGGTCATCGCTGGCGTTCCACACGAACTCGAGACTCTTGTTCTTCAGTCTCGCCTCTTTCTCCAAGTAATGGACACGGGCGAAGAAAAGGGAAGAGAATCCCATCTAAAAATTATAAATTCCGAAAACCGCATTGTTACAGGTATGTTTCACAGAATTCATATTAATGCATAGAAACATTAAAAAATTGATTTTAGCAACTTTGTGCAATAGTAAAAATGTAGTACCCACCATAACGAATAGATTGGCGACTTCTCTGCTGTGCCCGAACGGATCGATCTGCCATGCAGTCTGTGGATGGCCACAGTTACCGTAGAAAAGATCCAGCTTACTGTAATGACGTCATACTTTACTACTTTAGTACGATTGGTTAGTAGATTATCTTTCATGTAAGCAGAGTTAAAAGTCCGCCTCAATATGTTGAGCATGAATCCTTATCAATATCATTACTTGTGGTCAGAAAAACGAAGCACACAAATGAGAGAGCGTGTAGAATGAAATTGATAAAGGGTATCGTACTCGGTATATCAAGTTGATATGCAAGAATAATACCGTAATCCCAGTTCCATCTGATCAATGATATCCACATAGTGAGAGCCTGCTTCATCATTCTGCACCCATCCACCTCCAATCAGTTCAACTTGGCCTGAAAATATTTTCAAATTCACTAAATTAATAATTCATAAATAAACTATAAATATGTATTTAAAGTGATTTTTTTACATTTCTGTAATGAATAAATCGGAGGACAAGGCTTTTCAGTTATGTTTGTAAGATTTTTGAAGACAAAAGCGATAACAAAGCGGTCAAGTAAACTTGCAAAAGATTTGCACGGAGTGAGGTTCGAACTCGCGCACTCTTAGGAGTACCAGAACTTGAGTCTGGCGCCTTAGACCACTCTGCAAATTTCACTCTATGCGGCATCTGTGAAATCGCGTATTTGCCGTTGCACAACATTATGCAATTGCAGCAGCAGGGCGATTCACACTCTCCTTTTCACTAACATTCCACTCTTCCAAACACCATTTGCTTCTTGTCTGTCCGAACTACTGCATTTTGAGCTTCACAACCATCAAATTACGCGTCTTACTTCTGTTAAATAGCAGAGTTGCACCGTGGTGCAAAAATATGGTGTAGATAATTCGTTAAATTTTATAGCTATGCTTAGAAGGAGGAATATGAAATACAAAAGGAAGAAGGCATCACCATTCTTCACTAGTCCCTGTAGTTTATGTCTGTCGTTGTCATTGTGTGTGGAAGTCCATCGAGTTAGGAATCCCGTCTCAGCGAATGAGAACCTGAAAATGTATATGTATTCAGGAACATGAAGATCAATCCACTTGTACACAGACAATTGCGCATAAGGACATTTAAAAAGGAATAACCTCCTCGATGGATCCTTCATCAACTCATCGATTACTGTATTGTAGATGTACTGTACACCAACGGGAACCAGTGCAGGCTTGGCTGAAAATTGATAAATATTGTTTGTTTATTTCCATTCGCACTCGTATTCGGACGCACTGTGAAAGAAAATAACTGGTGCAGTTGAAGACTATGTGAAACATACCTGAAATACACGGAAAATGGTTCAATTTGTAGCCAAACATGGTTCATTTGAGGTGTTCTACTCACATCCAAAATAGTACTGGTCCACAGTTTTGATCCATCCCAAGTCATCATGAGTGTGGGGGATCAAGTGCACGTTGATAACGGTAGTGTCATTCGTCCACACATTGCAGTTCTGTAATTTGGGAAATTACACCAACCACCCACCAAAAGATGCACTCAAACGCCAAAGAAATATTATATACCAAAACTCACATCCCATGAACATTTGGCATCAGGTGCGGGAGCAGCACAGATTATTGCAACCAGTAAGGATAAGATAAGTTTCAGACGCATCTATAATATAGTGACGTTATCATTATCTTCTTTGCGAACGTGTTATGCAACAGCGTCCAGAAAACGAGTCAAACATGCTTTTCAAAATCAATCTGGCCTTGAAAACTACACATTTAGGACAAATAATTGAGAAAGAAAACTGATGAAGTCACGTGCAAAACAACCACAAAACGAATGGCAACGCGATCTTGCGAGGAAATGCTTGAAACCCGGAGATCATTCATTAGTTCTGACTCAGGGCAACTCTTGCAGAGAGGCTTTTGAAGAAAAGACACTGGGGAAGTGTCTGTCTCTCTGACTCTCTCCTCCTTCAACGCTCTCTCATCCTTCTCTCCCTCTCTGATCCCTCCTCGCTTCTCCTGATATCTCGCTCAATCCCAGTCAATCCATCGCGGAAAGAACGGCTGGGCACGAGACCTTATTGACGAGAGACTGCGGGGATAGAGGAGGGGACAGAGAAGAAAAGGAATGAGAGACAACAGAAGGCTTGGAGAGTGCAGAGAGATCAAGATGGGAAGGGACAGATAAAGTGATAAAGTGAGGCTGATCTTGCCTCCAGTCAATCAGCAACAATGTGACGGGAAATGCACGACACTTTTGCTCAAACAAAGAACAGAGCCAGGGAATCAGTCGGATCGAGCGAAATGTTCACCTGATTTATGATAACTAATTCATAGACTCTGTTATATGTAATTGTAAAATTGACAAATGCACCAGCAATGCGCCCCTCTCAAGTCGCACGAGATCAGAAGAGTCGACAGAGCCGTATTTGATTCCAAATCTTCTGCTATTTATTCCTCCATTCGGAGATGCCATTGGAAGAAGGGGAAACAGGAAGAAAGAAGACGAATGTCAGAAATATTTTCGGAAACAACTGGTAAACATTGCAATGCTATTCCCAGTGGAAAACATCGTAGAAAAGGAAGCTAGCGGGATGCCGGAGCAACTTTGTTGATAGTTGTGGCGAGAAAAGAAGATTTTTTAAGGAATGGGAAGGTGTGTTTTGTCATCTACAGGAACAAATATTTGTGGGAATTAGCAGCCTGATGAGTAGGCATCGCATTTCGCAAAATAATTGCATCATTTGACGCCTCTACTCTTCGGAAAGCGATTGTCTCTGATAGTGAAAGACAACCGGTACCTGAAGAGTAGAGACGAGAAATGATATACTTATTTTCCGAAGTGGAATGCCTACTAAGTCACGTGTATTATAATGTACATGAGTGAATGATTGACGCCCTCAAGGGGTTATCTTATCAAATGAACTCTCCATCTGTGCAACGCTGAATGACAATGCCAATGATAATAGGACTTTGGTGATTGTTCATCATGTCCAATGATGGCTGTGGTTGCTAGTGAATATGTTCAGTTTAGCACTATAAATGAATGCAATTTTGCCTTGATATCGAGTGAATGACCTCAAGCGAGTCATAAACACTGTGAAACATATCCACAAAATTAACACTCAAGGCATTTTTGCTTTTAAATATCAAGTACTTTAATCATGGTCCACTATTGGTGCTTGATCCTTCGTCAACAATGGATTTTCAACAGCTTTTCGAGTTGATCAACAATAGAAAAAATGAATCAACGAGACTGTTTCACGTGGTTGTATGAACCTTTTTCTATATTTTGTTGCAGATATATCCTCTCGACTCCCTTGTTTCTCGATGATCTCTTTCTTCGGCAGAATACGTGTATCTTCGTCGCTCATTCCTTTATCGTTGTCTCCAACCGGGGAAGTGTCTCTTTCTCCGTCTCTCTTCTCCTCCTACACTCTCTCGTCTACTCTCACTGTCTGTCTCTCTCACTTCTCCATTGTCTCTCTCTCCCATCTGATCAACATCAACTGATCTGCACTGTTTACGCCCCTTCAATCACACTTGGCATGTCCACTGTCTAACCATCTGATGTCTCTCCATTCCTTCTGTCTCTCGAGGTTATACAGTATTCTCAATCGCCAACTGTCTCAAACTCTTGTTTCATGTTCTCTTTCAAATGCAACAACAGAATGTGGTGATTCTTCTCTCATACGAATGCGCAAGGCAGTTTTTCCGGTCGCATTCCACACTCTCAACAATACCTTTGACGATTCTCACGTGTTTGTGAAGAATGCGAAAGTTCTGGTGAACGACAAGACGCCAGGGTTGTGTTTTTGATTGGGAGAAGTGCATTCGTTGTGTCTCGTTCTCCGCGAGGCTGTGGTTTCTTTGCGCCATAGACAACCGGGTCGAGGAGAATGAGAAAAGACGAATGCATTTCTCCCAATCGACAACGCATCACTACAAGACGCCGTGGACATTTGCGCCATAATGGCGATATGAACTCTTGAGCCGTAATATATTGCCGCAAATTTCACAATTACAGCGCAAATATCCAGGGATTCTTGTCTTTCACCGCAAGTTCACCCCGCCAAAGACGCACTCGGCACATGAAGACATTGCGAAAGACTGTACTCAATCACAGGCTATTTGTCTGGAGTGAATGACGAGTGCGAGAGACAATGGCAATTGAGAGAGCAGAGGAGGTGAGAGGAAGACGAGAGACAATGGAGGGTGAGGAGAGTACAGAGTGTTAGAGACAACAACAACCTTCAGAGTAGAGTGCGGTAATGTACAGTCGGCCTTGAGGAGGAAGAAGATTCTAAGGAGGACGAGAGTGAAGGGAAATGAGGAGAGGGAAGAGAAGGCAGAGGAAGAAAGAGTGTGGAATCAGGGAGAAACAGAGAATCGAGAGGGTCAGAGTTATTACTGGGGCTGAAAGGAAGAAGGCAACTATAGTCTACCGCATGTTTCCTAGTAGCTAGCAAAACCACAATTCCTCTTTGCAATGTTTCTGGAAGCTGGAAAAGTGCTAACATGTTTTTATTGAAAGGCCACATTTATTTTCTTCAGAAACAAATTTATCAAAAAAGTCAAAATTGCCTGGATGGAATGAGTTGCACCATTCATGATTCCCTTGATGATTCGCACATGATTCCCTTGATGATTCGCACATGATTCAATTGCTGAGAGAATTTTCTTCCTTGTGGCACCGCTTAAATAGATCAGTTTCATTTCTAAAAATTCAGTTATGCTCGTTTCATCGCCATCTTGATGCTTTCGACTATTACTCTTGTATTGTGTTCATTCACTCTATCCGAACCTCGCCCAATAGCACTGTTGATCCCCCCTATAGTCGCCCTAGGCAACCATCCCTTCCCCTCTCACTCCACTCTCTCCATTCTTGTACGGTCTCATCGTCTGACTTCTCTGCACCCTCCTCTAATCCCACACTCTCTCATTCCCCCTCTCACTCTCTCTGTCTCACTCCTTCTCATGATCTTTCCCTTATCCCTCCATGCAATCGCCAGTCAGTAAAGCTCGTTCGGCCCTTGAACCCTTCAACCGAGAAACTATTGGTTGCCTTTCGAATATATCACTTTGATTATCTGATGTGTACGGTTTCTAAATCGGTAGTAAAGTGCATTTTTCATTCTTATAATTCCCCCATAGCCGTTGCCTCCACGTTCGAGAGACAACTGTTCCTACTGGATAATATGAATGAGAAATGCATTTTGCCAAATGTTTTGTAGCCTTTTCTATGCCCTTCATTGCGTGTCGCGTATCTTTTCTGTATATCCAAATGATCGAAAATCACAATTTGCAAATCCGTTTGAGCCCTTACTCTTTTCACAAGGGATCGCATTATGAAACGTTAGTGACAGCTCATTTCTAGTCGACTAACTTCATTCGAAGTGAACGTCTTTCACTACACAGAGACGACCGCAAGGCATGAAGTTATACGGCTAGAAATGAACGGCTGTCAGTAACGTTCCATATTGGGATCCCTTCTTTCGAGCCCTAAATTCAGGGGGGCATTTCACAACACCTTCCACCCCTACCTTCCATTCCATAAATGTCTTTCCGGGGCAGCTTGGCCTGTGCTCTTTCCAGAATGGAGTGTCCCCACTCTCAACACGGCTATTTGAGTTGTTGTTATTCTGCCAGACCCCCTACTCGCACCTTTCCTTCCATTCCATTCACTGCCCCTTCCCCTTCCCTGAGTTGTCGACTGTTGTCCTCTCCTGACCCCCGTGCACGTCATCCTTTTCAATGTGCACCCGCAAAAGGTTATCATCCTTTATTCCCGCTGACTCGCGCCAAAACATGACTCATTCTTGCTATATTTGGCTATTATTGACTCAGGGTGCCACTGATTTTTGACCATTCAGCTAATCCTCTGATAGGCATTGTCAGATATCTTTATCTTGTTTCCCTGGTCTCGTGTTGTCAATTCTGCTTCGCGGAAGTATTTTCGAAGATCCAAAAAGTTCATGGTAGAAAGGACACTTTCTTTCTCCCGATTGTTGTCGAGTATGAAGAGACGACTGCGTAGAAGAGAGGAGTGAGGGGGGAATGAGCGGATTGGCCACTCTAAATAAGATGTTGTGACCGTACCTACAGTGTGGATGGTGTCAATTCTCCCCCATGGAAGTCGACAAGAGACGACTACTTGGATGAAAGGAAGTGAGCGAGAATGACTCCTTCCTGAGAGAATTGTCCACAATAGGAAGAGACAGCCACTTGGGAGAAAGACGACCGATTGTGAAGAGAGTGCTAAATTGCACAGCGCGAAAACAGACGACAAACTCGCAGAGTAAACAGCAGATGCGAGATTTCGGCGAATTTTCACCCTCTGATCACTTTGAATTTCGCTATATTTAGTATTTTGTTGCCATTTTGGGTTACTCCTTCCAAAATTTGTGAGATTTTTGTGGGCAGTGATTTAAGTTGCTAGGCATATTTCATAACGTTGCAAATTGCAAAAAGGAGTGGCGCAATGATTCACAAGAGCCTACCGGTTGTTCACTGAACATCAACCGCATTCCAATCATTGCGCGTGACTGTCTCATATTGTCAGTGAATCATTCAAGTGGCAGCGAGAGACAGGGCGAAAGAAGAGACGCAGACCGAAAAGGCCATTCCAATGTCAATCACGGGATTATGTCACAATTGAAAGGGCGATATTTCCGTTCGTGTTGTGAATAACGATAAGTGGATCAAATCGTTCAGCCTTCGCGGCTTTGATACAGAAGGGAGCACATTCACTTTCTCGTATTTCGCAATCGGCCAAAGCTCCTTGACGTCTTTATTGTTGTTATTCGCTCGCACAGGTCATTGTGTGAGTCAAGAGGGGCACTTTTGAGAATCAGATCATAAAAAGGTCGAGTTGTCCTTGTCAATTGGCATTTTCCACCCCGAAAACAACTCGGGTTGATCTCTTGATATCAAGGCTCTCCGATATAGATTCCTCATGTGCAGCGCGAATTTCTAGGAACTTTTTCGTTCGTAACATGTGTTAATCATGGCGCATGATCGAGCGAATGCTGCTGCAAAAACACCGCATTTTGAGCATGATCGAGGGGATGGTGTAACTTGGCGCTCTCGTGTTTTGCCGCGACTCTGCCTGGGTCCTCTTGTTCTGAGTCATCTAGCTGCCTCCTCTGGCTTCTGGAAGGGGATTGAGGAGTGACTGCGTGGATTGTCTTACACATGCAGATAACATGAAAGAAGCAGCAGCGAACGACCCCGTCTACTTTACACATCCACTCAGTCTTCTCTTCGATCTTCCTCACACGATCAGTCTTCTCTCATGGGATGAGAAACAGATGAAGTCATTCACAGAGATCCGAGACAGACAGAGGGAAATCCAGTCACCTCCTCTCCCTTCTCAGCAGCACGTGGTGGTTGTTTTGACGTGTGCACCGCTCACGAGACATTACGTCTATAGTCTACCTGGCCAACTTGCCACCCGGAGAAAGAATACTACCGATTTGTCGGTTGATACTGCTTCTGAATGGCAGTTTGGCTCTTGATACTACCTTCCAGCGGTATTATTCACCGAGAGATCGCTAGTATTTTTCCGTGCGCAGGTCGATTCTCGCGCAGGAGGTTAGGTTGGCAGTATGTATGCGATTATGTTTCGATTATGTTTCAGCTGACCCTATATCTGACAGGTTATAGCCTTCGTGAAACATAACTCATCTGGTATACTTGTGCCAACCCCTGCGGGAGGTGCTCTTGTCTCACTCGAGGGCTACCTACCTACCAGTTACTACTCAAGAATTCGAGATAGACGCTGGGTTTTGCAATCAGCACGGGCCATTGCCTCTCCTCTCCCGTCCCATTCCACCCTCCGCCGACCCATGTTTTCTCCCTCATCGTGCCCCATAGAATTTGAATGGGAAAACAGTGGCACCACCCTCTCAAGTCAGAGGGGTGAGAGGATGAAATGGGTGTATTTTTTGGTTCCTGATTGGTTTGTGAGTAGAACTTCTCATTAGATGATCACGCTGTCTCGTTTTCCATTTTAAAAATGTAAAAAATCAGTTATTGTGGTGAGCGTAAGGGCAAAATACTTTTCTTTCCTTCTCTTTTTCTGTTTTCGGGAAAGCTTCGTATTCCCCGAACTCTGATCATTACCTATTGTCGTAGGTAGAGCACTTTATTCTCTCTCACAACAAGCTGTCAGATCACGAGCAAGCAACGGAGAAGATTGAGACTTTATTTTTTTTTATTTCGAACCTCGTCTAACCGGTTCTCAATTTCCGAAAAGAAGGGCGGAGTTGCGGGGTCACTCAACTTTTTCGGCCACTATTAGAGACTTGTTTTGCCTTTTGAGAGGGTGCCAGACTCGAAGTCTCTTCTAAGAGCATTGTCCCTTCTTCTACTCTTTCCCTCAACAGTGATGGTGCCGCAATTAGAGTTTAGGGGGTTGACTCACTCTCAGAAGAAGGTTTCTCAATGTGGTTGAACGGGCTATAAGTGGATGAACCTTGGTCCCGCCATATGATAGATTGATTCATCTATACCTCTCTTCCCACCTACTCATTCTCTCTTTTCTTCCCTTGTTATCGCGCCGCTCCCCTGAAAACAGTTGCCCCCGTCTCCATTCACTACTATTCTGCAACGAGTCAGTCGTCAATAGCCATTCTCTCTTCTCCAGAAACATCCCTGGCCCAATCAATCGAGAAATTGCACCCGGTACCCAAGTATTTTGTCATTTTGTTGTTATTCCTGCCATCATCATCACTGACCATATGAATCTAATATTTCTGCATGAATCAGCCAGATAAGAAGATAAGGGCGCGAAAAATAAAAAGGCAGCCACCCGGAATACCCATCCTGTTTTCGGACTCTGTTTTCGGTGCTGATTAGGACTTCAAAGGAAGGGTTGGCGCGAGTCTTGGGGAGCAGAGAAATCGTATACAGTGTAGAGACTAGAGAAAGCATTATGGAATTTCTAACCTCCTCAATCTCTTCCGAACGGTCGTCTATCGAAATGAGAGACGACCGCTCTGATGAGATTGGGGAGAGTAGATTTTTTCCTAGAAGAGACCCCAGAAGGGGCTCATCCCATCCCAATTTGGACTTCTTTCCCCATGGGAATCGCGTGAGCCTCGACTATTTGTGTGCGTGTTTGTTGATTCGTGACACTTCTCCCCTTCTTCTCTTCTCTTTTTTCTTTCCTCGCTCCGCCTCTTGAAATCAGGCGTGAACGGCCACTTTCGTTCTCTTTGAGTAGAGTAGACACTACTCAAGAGTCAAGACAAGAGCGCCTTGAACGTTTGCGCCGTGATGGTGAAATGGACACTTGTGCCGTCATTGTCCTCGCGGAATTGCCCATTTTTCACTATATTGGCGCAAATATCCATGGCGCTCATGACATTCGCCCAAAGAGTTGGCTCCAATTAAACTCTTGTTCGCTTATTCTCGCGATTTTAATATTTTAGCAAGTGTTATTTTTTAAAAAAAAAGGTATTTTTGCAGATCAATCTTCTACCACTGCGTGGCCCTCACTCGCCATGGCAGACATCAAGCTGAACACTCGCTATCTGCAGACCAACAGAGGCATCATCAAGGTTCGCCCAGGAGCAAATGAAGTATTGGCAACGTGCCAACATTTAGATCATCCAAATCGTCCTTGGCTTCATCATCTGCTCGCTGCTCTGCGCTAATTGGTGAATTTTCCTCAATGTAAATTTTCGGTATCATGCCAGATAATTGCGCCAAATTCAAAAGCGTTTCGAAATGATGTTATTTTGGGGTATGCGTGGAGCAGAAGAAAACAATGACAGAGTGGTCGGACACATCCGGCGATTATGGCATATGGGCCATGGAGAATGGCGAAAAAGTGACGACGAAGGGGGTGAGAGTGTGGGGTTGTGAGAGAGTGCAGACTAGTCATACAGTGAGAGACTGTGGAGGGCGAAGAGAGCACAGGGAAAACAGACGGACAAATTGAGACTCTCAATAATACATGGCTTTTGGATGGAAGATAGAGAGCAGAGATGAGATACGATGTGAAAGAGACGCAGTGAAATACACACTTCCCCATCGTGTTTTATGAAGCGTAAGTGCTACTTCTTGCGTCAACAGAATGTTTTCCTGACTACGGTAAATGGCCCGTTGGGTCCTGCAGCAAATGTTAAAATATTAAGATCAAGATATGAAGTTTTTAAATCACGAAAAAGCGATTGTCTCTACGTTCGATAAACAACTGTTACGCTCACATTAGACGAATGTGAAATACACTCTTTATTAGGGTTTCTAAATCAGTAGTAAAGTGCATTTCTCATTCGCCTATTTTCCGCGGAGCTGCTGTCCCTACGTTCGAAAGTAAATCACTCCGAGTGGATTAGACGAATAAGAAATACACTTTACTACCGATTTAGAAACAATTATTTTTACTATTTTATAAAACCGGCGACCGTAATCTTTGCTGTGCAGGTATGGAGGTCGTTCGTGCTTCGGAGAGGGTCGTCTCGGATTCTGTTCCGCACTCAACTTCGTTGTTGTCATCATCAACATCGTCCTCTTCGTCATCAACTTCCTCAACATCGGCATGCTAAAATGGGTAAGCAAACAATCCCTCCCTACCGTACTCCAAAACAATCGTTGCAGGAGAAGCTGTATTCCGCCGTCTGTTGCCTTCTCTTCGCAATCGCAGTTGGTCTCATTATCTGGTTCATCATTGAGTACAACTCGTCCCGTGGGTGGCTCATCGCCTCAGCGGTAAGATAATTTGAATTTCTCGCAAAAAATATCAAATTTCCCGCTCATTTCTATAAATAATTGATCTTTGAGCGTGAAAACATAAATTGTCATCAAAGAAAATTGAATTCAAAACTTTCGCTTGTCTAAACACAGTAAATTGCAGGTTCTTCTGATTTGCGAGTTCCTTCTCTTCTTGTGGGACATCAAGATTATCCAGGGAGAGGCCTCCAACTAAACGACCCTACGGCGGAATACTTCCGGTTTTTACCGACGAAAATCACAAAACCACTCTGAAATCAATCGATAATCCTGTACAAACCTTCCCGAAAACAGTATTGTACTTAGAACTTGCCTTCAATGTCAGCATAAATACAACAATTCGTGAATAGTCAATCGATAATCAATCGTCATGCCTCGTAGTCCATCACTAGCTATCGGTGCTTGTCTTAAATTGCCTCCATGTACACAGCTTGTATGATATTCAATGTTGCATAAAGCCATGAACATTTTTGGACGTTCAAAAACTCAACACTATGCAAAATTTGTTCGTTGATGTCAAATTTGCATGAAATTGGTCAAATCGTTGATCACTCATCTGTCTCATTTCGCCCATTTCATCCCTCATCCTCGACGCCGGTTGGTCCTCTTCTCTCATTCTCCCTCAACCCATTCTCCTAACAATAAGACTAGAACTTCGATCGATATGCCTTCGACTACTATCGATCTTTCTTGATTCAAATAGTCTCCACTTTTGATGGAAACAACTCAGAATCGCCGTTCTCCATTCAATCCACATGGGTCAGGAATACGCATCGTCGAAATCTGGCATCTTCAAGGTCAATAAATGGAAAATCCCGCGTGAAAACTCTTCTGTCACATTTCAGATCATCGAAATTGTGCTCGGTGCCGTCATCTTTTGCCTAGTTGGTGTGGGATATGGCGATGTGGGATTTGGCGGTCATGGATGGTCCGGCGGATTTCCACTGTTCATCAACTTCATCTTCTTCATTCTCAACATCGTCGTCCTCGTTCTTCACGTCGTCGACGCCACCAATGACAAAGCAGTTCAGTGCTATACGATACGATCGATTTGTTGTTGATTTCATATCTACTTTAATCCGATCAATGGTTGCAGGAGGGAGTGTACAACCTCTTGGGATTCATCTTCTTCTTGATTTCATCCATTATCCTCCTCATCGGCCTTCTTTTATACTTTCTCGATTACTGCGACCGTTATTGTTTCGGCACTGGGATCTGCCTGATTATTGACATAGTAAGTTTTTGGCGCTTCGACTTAGGAGTTCTAGACAAATGTTCATCAAATATGCGATAATTTATTCTCTCAGATTCTCTTCATCGTCATGACCGTTCTCTTCTTCATGGAGTGGAAAATGTCGGGCGGAGGTGGAGGATCAGGATCGAGATCGAATGGATCAAGGGGAAGCAGTGGAAAGGATGCATACTGTGCAGTGGAATCATCGGAGACAAATGCCTGAATCAATAACTGACCCCATGGGTGTCGTTTTGGTGCCAAAGTGCTATTTTTCTCAAGCTCCAGTCTCTGAATTTACTGACAGCCTTCGATACAGCACTTTGGCATCAATAGCGTCCGAATACTGACATCTCTGCTGGCTCATAATCGATAAAATACAAAAATATTGCATCTACCCATATTGTGATTCGAAATCGGCAAAACCGAAGAGTCGGTAGAATGGAATGTGTATTATTGTGGTACGCGGAGTTGAAAGTCAGCCTATATATGTTGAGCGTGAAACCTATTGAAAATCATGGCTAATGGTCAGAGAAACGACGAAATAGCACGCAAATTTGAGTGTGCACAGTCGTCAGCCAGATGGAGTGTGTGTACTCGGTATATCAAGTTCGTTTTCCACAATAGTAAAGAGAGCGTTTTAATGTATTTTTGCGGTACGGATTCGAACTATGAAAATTGCGGATCCCTTATAACCATTTTCGGTCGGCATTTGTGATTTGACAACTCAATCGGTCCTGTTAGAACGTCGCCTTGACTGAAATTGCTGTTTTACCATGCCCTACGTTTACAAATTTTTTAGGAATATCGGAATTTACGAGTAAGCCACAAGTGAACATACCTGTGCTGATGGATCAGTCATCCTCCATGATAACTCTTCCGCCCATATTTCCCGATAGACAAAACATCTTGGAAAGGCAATATAAGGGACGCCATGCGTCATATCGTCGGTGTCGTTCCATCTCTTTCACCCTTCTCTCACTGTCATCTATGTGTTGAGGATAAACGATAGCTAGACTGAGTATTCACACTGAACACTGATTGAGGGACTTGGCAGTCCCAACAATACCAACTACTGATAGTCAACTGGTCATCGAGCTTTATTTGATGAATCAGCCTTTAAATTCTGCAATGTGATGAGTTTTCTAATCCACTTTGTGAATTTAATTATTAGTTGAATCGTCCCACTGCGCTTCAAAGGCATATACACTTCATTTTACAAATGTTTCTTGCCAATATTTAGAGCCATTATAAATCGAAGACGGTTTCAAATTTTACGAATGAACCATACTTTCGCGAAGATATCTATGCAACAACCTAAATAATAGTCAACATTTCTTTCTTTCTTCTTTCTTCTAGTTGTCCTGTACAGTATTATACTATAATAATTATAGGGTTTTTAGAAAGTATGCAGGTCGCTACCCGTTTGGGCCAAGAATACGCATAGTCGAAAAGAGGCATCTTCACGTTGGACAAACTCTAAGCAGTCCAGAATGAGAATCGGTGAAGGGACAATTTTAATGAAGGAGGCAGGTGAAACTACTCTCGGGATAATCGATACTCTGCGCCTATTCATTCCTTCCCGCTCCCTCATTTCACACCGGTCGACTTTTTTAGCCTCCTTTTTGGAACTGGACATTTTGCACCTTGGATATTTTGGAATCAGGATGTTTTTGACCGGTGAAAACCGCTATGCCCACTCATTGCTGATCATTTCCATTATTAAAGGCATTTCTGACCCATTATTTTTTTAAAATATTAATTTGGCCCAAAAATGTTCGGCAAGTATTCGAAAAACAAGTAAAAAATGACACTCACAAGGGAAGGTCGCGAAGTGTCCCATTTTTGAAAATTCCAGGATAATTAATGTAGTTTAGTTATTAACATTTTTAAGCGTTCGAAATGTCAAAAAGTCAACCAAAAGATCAACCATCTAAGAGGACGAATTTGCATGACCTATGCAGAGTCGATGATCACTCATCTGTCTCATTTCGCTCATTTCATCCCTCATCCGTGACGCCGGTTGGTCCTCTTCTCTGATTCTCCCTCTCACCCTTCTCATAAGACTAGAACTGCTGTCGATATATTGACTGTTATTGATCTCCCTTGACTGAAATAGTATCCACTATTAATGGAATCATTTCAGAATCGTCGTTCAATCGACATGGGCCAGGAATACGTGTCGTCAAAATCGGGCATCTTCAAGGTCAATAAATGGAAGATCCAGCCTGAGACTCATCTGTCCTATTTCAGATCGTCGAAATTGTGCTTGGTGTCATCATCTTTTGCTGTGTTGGTTATGGAAGCGGATACGGTGGATTCGGATACGGCGGATTTCCACTGCTCGTCAACTTCATCTTCTTCATTCTCAACATCGTCGTCCTCGTTCTTCACATCGTCGACTCCACCAACGACAAAGCAGTTAGTAGATGGGAGCAACCAGTGAAAGCGACGGATAGATTCGAATTGATGGGGCAAAGAATAAATTCATAGATGCTTCGTGAAATAGCGATGTCCTCTAACATTGTAAAAGCAGATTTTTTAGGAGGGAATCTACAACCTCTTGGGATTCATCTTCTTCTTGCTTTCCACCATATGCATCGTCCTCGGCGTTGTTATTTTCTTCTTTCGATGCACTGATTTGTGCAATGGCACCAATTTCTACATTACTTACATCATCGCCATCGTGAGTGGAATTCCTACAGTCTGCCTTCAAACACTTAGATGTTGAGATTCTCTTCATCGCCATGACCGTTCTCTTCTTCATGGAGTGGAAGATGCTGGGCAGCGGTGGTGGAGGCTCGGGATCGGGATCGAGTGGATCAAGGGGAAGCAGTGGAAAGGATGCATACTGTGCAGTGGAATCATCGGAGACAAATGTCTGAATCAAGACCAATAACTGACCCCATGGGTGTCGTTTTGGTGCGGCCAAAGTGCTCATTTTTCTATTCCCATCTATTGGGCGCTGTCAAAACTGCACTTTGGCATCAGTAGCATCCGAAAACTGACATCGCTGCTGGCTTCGAAACGATAAAACACTCTGACGGGGATGAATAGACAGAGCAAAACGTAGAAAAGCGTATCAGAGTCAGATGATCATTGAACGGATCGAATGAGCGTGTGTCACAGAATCGTACACAAATAGGCAGGAACAGTGGTCGGGAACTGCTTGAAAGATACTTTTTAGCCTCGTATACTACCGCGTTTCTCTAATGTCTCTTCCAATACCCAATTGTTGTCTACCCTTTTCTACAGTACTCTTTCTTCATCGTCACGGCATTCCGTGTGGGATGGGATAACTCCATTTTCGAATTACGGTAATATGAATTTTCAACAAACAGTTTGTATATTGTCCCCTATTCCGAGCTTGAAACGGGTTGATTTTCTTACCCAATAGATCTGAAAGAACTCCAGATCTTGAGATTGGCACCTTACCAATCAACGAAATGTGTAAACGGAGGGGGTTTCAATATCCAGAGGACGAACAAGGGCGAATGAGAAGCATAAAACATTAGGTATTGGAAAATTATCCTGGCCACCAGAATCATCATCAAGCATTTCCGTGCAGAACCACCTCAATGTTTTCCACAATTTTCAACACCCAATCGATAATAGTAAGATATTTATTGTTGCATATGAAATGTTTTCGCCTGTCTCATTCTGCTTCATTTCACCCCTGCAGAGGGGCCGGTTCGTTTCTTCTCACCCTTTTATCGTATAGTTTAGTTCTGTACTCATTCCTCTTGTGCTCCCTGACCATTTCTGGAGTCAACTACCGTATCGTAATCCTACGATAGTTCTTTTAAAACAGGGAAATATGGCTACCGCACTCAACTATTTCTATACACGAACATAAGAAGATGTTAGTGATTGTAGCATCGTCGTTCTCCGTTCAATCGACATGGGTCAGGGATACGTATCGTCGAAATCGGGCATCCTCAAGGTAAATGTGAACTCGAAACAAGATGGAGGAGCAATTACCATTCAGATCGTCGAAATAGCCCTTGGCGCTGTGGTCATTGGAATCTGCGCAGTATCCAGAGCAGACCAAGATCAGGATATGTTAGACCTAGCTCTCATAGTCAACATCCTATTCTTAATGGCCAACATTGTCATCCTCGTGCTTCACATCGTCGACGAAATCAACTACAGAGAGGTTAGTTTTGAACTTCGCGCTCGACCGTACCCGGAAACAATCGTTGCAGGAGGGCATCTACTACCTGCTTAGCTTCATTTTCTTCCTCATCGCTGCTGCTTTTATCATAATAGTCATCATTCGAAAGTTGTTCGATTGTGGCAGTTCTTGTGTCAACAAATACGCCGTGATTGACTTGGTGAGTGTCAAGAGATCGTTCCTCTTCGCTACCAATTAGTGTGGGGGCGTATCGTTATTGAATGCATAAGCTCGTTCCCATGTTTTCACTAGCTAGCGGTTGTGTTATGCATTCATTAAAAATATAAAAAAACGGTCGTTTTGTTTTATGAGACTCCCGAAATATTATCAATCATCAGATTCTCTTAATCGTGATGGCCCTTCTCTTCTTCCTCTATCCAAAGTGTAACATACACAAAGGACAAGCAGCAGGAAGGATTCGAGCAGGGTCTGAAGACCTTCACCCTTCCCTCGTTTGAGGCTTCTGACACCAAAGTGTTGTTTTTTTGGAATTTATGTTTCCTGGAGTATTGACATTTTGGTTTCGGAACCGGCACCATTATAATTATCCCCGGCTGATTATTTCGACGCTTTTCAGCAATGTAACCGGTAGAATTATCGGGATCATCAGTGCATAAATGTTGGGATGAATAAACTGTTTGTAATAACGATGTCTTCATTACGTCAATTCAAAGTCAAAAATTCGGAGAGAACATCGATTATTTAGAGTGACAAGAAATTAGACAACATCGACAGTTTACAACGACTTATGAAGCAATGTGACTAGCAACAACAGATACACAATAGTGCGGATTTTTTAGTTTCTGAAATCTTTTTCTGTGTTGCGCGCAGCTGAACCACGATATATTGATGCCAAGAGCCACAGTTAAGAATTATTTTAATTTTAAAGCCCGATAAATATCAATAACTTCTTCAACCCTCATTAGCATGTGATTTCATCTGTCTCATTAAATCTGATCTCACTCTCGCCTCTACGTGCGGAATGAAAAACTACTGTTTGACAGGCTGTGCGTTCTGAGCTTGTATGATATTCATTGTTGCATATGAAATGCTTTCGCTTGTCTCATTCTGCTTCATTTCAGCCCATCCGAGAGGCCGGTTCGTTTCTTCTCTCCCTTTATCGTATCGTTTCCATTGTCCTCCTACCACGTGCTCAGCCTGATTATTACTGTAGCCGACCACCGTAATCCTACGATAGTTATATTACCATCAATATTTTCCAAGCAGAAACAAGATAAGACGTTGGTGCTTTCAGAATCGTCGTTCTCCGTTCAATCGACATGGGCCAGAGATACGTATCGTCGAAACCCGGCATCTTCAAGGTATATGAACGAACTCGAGACATCATAAAGGAGCACGAACATTCAGATCATCGAAATAGCCATTGGCCTAGTGATAATTGGAATATCTGGAGGATGGGGATTGCACGACTCTGGATTCGTTCTCTCAGTCAACGTCATCTTCTTCATCGCCAACATCGGCGTTGTCGTGCTTCACATCGTCGACGCCATCAACTACAGAGCGGTCAGTTTTGAATTGCGCGTCACCCTACCGTACACGCAAACAATCGTTGCAGGAGGGCATCTACAACCTCCTTGGCCTCGTTTTCTTCCTCATCGCTGCTGTTTTTATCATCATACGCATCCTTCTAAAGTTGTTCGGTTGTGGCAGTTCTTGTATCAACAAATACGCAGTGATGGACTTGGTGACTGTTCTGACCCCAATTTTCTTTTATATCAATCACCAGGTTCTCTTCATCGTGATGGCCCTTCTCTTCTTCCTCGACTGGAAGTCTACGGGCCACAATGTTCAACTTCAAGTAGTGACAGTATCCAAGGCGTCCCATACACAAAGGACAAGCAGCAGGAAGGATTCAAGCAGGGTCTGAAGACCTTCACCCTCCCCTCGTTTGAGGCCTCTGACACCAAAGTGTTGTTTTTTTTGGAATTTATGTTTCCTGGAGTATTGACACTTTGGTTTCCTAACCGCCACCATCATAATTATCCCCGGCTGCCTTCGATCACCCATAGAAATACAACCGGTAGAACTACACAGATCTTTCGTGTATAAATGTGCTGTTGGGACGAATAAACTGTTTGTAACGATGTCTTCCTCTACATTAATTCAAAGTTAAAAATTCGGAGAGAATATCGATTATTTAGAGTGATCAAATATTTGACAATATCAGCAGTTTACAAGGTATTAGGAGATTATGGAGTGATGTGACTAGCAACAACAGATGCAAAATACTGCAGATTGTTCAGAAATCTTTTCCGTTTTTCACGCAACTGATGTGTTTTACCCATTATGCGTCCGCGCTCGTTACATTTCTGGCCTACTGTCTCTCTCATGTTAAATAGTGCTATTTCGTCGTTTCTCTAACCTCCGCTCTTGATTAAGGATATGTTTTAGCCGTGAGATATGACAAGAGCTCCCTTTAAAGGAGCCAGAAAGGGAGATTGTTTTGCATGCACTTTCGTTATCACTTCTCTCCATTCCCCCAATGTCTCGTTGTCAGAGTAGACCGCTCTGACGACGAGAAAGTGGGGGAATGGAGAGAAGTGATAACGAAAGTGCATGCAAAACAATCTCCCTTTCTTGCTCCTTTAACTTGGGATGCATGCTTACAATGAAACGGATTTTTTCCATGAATGAAACTCTGTTCTTCTGGTGTTTCGCACGATAAATAATCAGCAGCTTTTAGGCGGACATCGCTGCAAATAAACAATTTGTTTCAAGCACTCGATTGCACGTAACTAGGGAACGCATTTTGGGAAATTCCGATCTCCCCAATCTCGTAGGAGTGGTTGCCTATCACTTCGATAGAGAACCGCATGGTGGAGATTAATGAGGTTAGAATTTCCAAAATGTATTCAGTACTCGTGTCTCTGCCTCATTCCAGGAAGCAAACAATCGTTTATGGGGAGAATCGTTTACGTTTATGACTGGTTCGTTATCATTCAAATTTTGAGGTTCAGTGCCATTCGAATGAAGCCATTATCTATGGATTGCAACCTCGATAGCAACAACACGATCGAAGTGCTCACTTGAAGAGTATTCGTAGTCTCTTGTTTAGACTGCTATGTATTCGTCTTCCTTATTCCTGTACTTTAACCACGCAAATAAGATTGATTTAAATTGTAGATATTGTGCAAACATTTTTTTCCAGAATCGTCGCTCTCCATACGCACAGTCAAGATGAATGGAGATTACGTTCAAAGCCATCGAGGAATCATCAAGGTGGGATTTATGGAAATATCATGAAGTGGGTTCCCTTATTTGTGCATTTGTCATTTATCTAACCTCCTCGGATCGGTTGTCTATCGCATGAATAGATAATCGCTCCGCTGACGTTAGACGAATGACAAATGCACAAAGTGTACCCAAGTTAGTAGTAAATTCATTTTAAGATCATCCAAATCATCATCGGCATCATTCTCCTAGGTACCACGTGGGGAGGGTGAGAAATATATTTATGTTAAAAAAATTTTGCGCGAAGCATATCTTCACGACCCTATTTCAGTTTCCAATGGAAGGACTCTTCTGATACGTGCATTGTCTTCATTGGAACGCTCACCATCGTCACATTCATAATCAATATCATCATTTTCATTCTGCGCATCGCTGGAACTAATCTGAATCTGAGCAACTTTGTTAGTTTTTTACATTACATCACACAACATTATTTATCCATTCGTCAAAATAACCTGATCACAACCATAAATCACATCGAAAATTTAATGAATGGGTTTATTAGCGATAAATCAACGGACAAGAATCGATCAACTCTTTTCGAACATGAAACTTTTAACGGTTTCAAAAACGGACATCAAGGTAATATATGATTAAAATGCTAGATGACCCCAAGAATTATCTAAATACAGAAAAATTAGCTGTTTTCCTTAAAAAACCAAGATATTCTCCTATGTTTAAATTTAAAAAAAAAATTATCCGTGACAGGAGCACATCTACAATCTGTTGGGTGCTATTCTCTACGCAATCGCCACTGGTATACTTGTCTACTGGCTAATTGTCGACTGGGGAAGAGACGGCGGTTCTCTTCCTTATGCATACGTTGCTGCCGCGGTATGGAGTGACTATAAGTTTGTCTCCATCCTCAAACTTTTCAGATCATGTACCTCATCATGACGGTTCTCTACAGCCACGATTATCATCCCGTTGGGTACACGACTTTGTGAGAAGCTGTCGAAGAACTCTTTGCCCACTCATAAATAGTAATGGGCCAAAACGAAATTTCACCTACACTAGGAACATTCTTTAAAAAATTTCGCCTAAATATATAGTAAGAGAAATTAAAGCGATTTACCTGACTATTAGCTGGAAATTTCCTTATGTATGACATACGGTACAAACCTGATAATGGTTAATGTTGTGAGACACATGATGTGTTGCAAACAAAAATAAGCCAGAAATCTTGTGGATGCTATTCGGGATAAACATATGAACATAGAAATATTTTATTCTGTTTGTCACCCAATTTTTCTGCTAGTTGATCTTATGCTGACATCGAAGCAAATCGTTCTTTGATTTCAACCACTCGATTACTGGGCCAAGAATGAAGGCTTGTACTTACTGGAATACACATAATACAGGGAACTACATTTCATATACCATTTTCATGCATAATAATTATCTTGATTCGCGAAATTTATCGACAGCTTGATTTTTTTGTTTATTTGTTGTTGATGAAATGGCGAGCATTGCTAAGAAGCGATGGAAGGGTCAGATGAAGTTAGTTTTCGAGTGTCGCTTATGAAACCAAAGCGATTATTCCGGACTTAGCGGTCAAACAGATATATTACGTCCCATGAGCTAAAAGATCAGTGTTCCTGGTACATCTTTGGTTTTATAGAGGTAAAATATATCACTTTGGAGGCAAAAGCGACACCCTCGCAGGGGTTAGTAATCTATCTTCACTTAGACAGTAATCCCTGAATTGACTGCACAATATGCATCCTTTCCACTGATCGATCTTGTTTCCTCCGTATTGTCTGATCCAGTCGCAGAACTGCTTCCAGTGTGATCGAGGGATCTCCATTCAAAGTAGAACATCATGGTCATGACAAGGAAGAGAAGCTGAATATTTCAATTAGACAAGTTTTGAGTCCATGACTTGCCAGATTAACCAGGCCACAGATGATGTTTGCCTTGTCTATAAGAGCAGTAATTATGGCGATAATGACGAAGACGGATGCAACCGCGAAGAGAATGAGACCAATGAAGTTGTAGATGCCCTCCTTCAACGATTGCCTTCGGTTACGGTAGCGGGTAATATCGATTCCATCATTTCTACTGACCGCTTTGTCGTTGGTGACGTTGACAAGATGAAGTACGAAAATGAGGATGTTGCCAATGAAGAAGACCGAGTTGACGAATATCGGAAATCCATAGCCTGCCCAGGCCGATGACAATTTCGGTGATCTGAAGAGGAATGTTTCTGTTGTCGCTTTTTTACTTTTCTTCACCCTGAATATGCCAGAACTCGACGATGCGTATCCCATGTCGATTGAACGGAGAACGACGATTCTGCAACAAGCGATCTTTGTTTGAGAACGGCTTACGAATTATATATGTGGTTTACAGCGATTATCACATTTGAGAAGTCCTCGAGTATTATACTTTTTCGATCATTCGATTACTGTAGCCATTGATATACTAGTAAAGCAAGTAGTTGTAAGTGGAGGGCAGAATGAGAAATGAAAGGGAGAAGGGAGAGAAAAGACCAACCGGCGTCTTGAATGAGGAATGAAATGAGCGAAATGAGACAGAAGAGTAAAGATCGAGGTCATGCAAATTTGAACTCGTCGAACAGAATGATTTTTGTTGATTTTTTGAACTTTCAAAAATGTTCAAACTCTCTCATACGATAGAAAACCGCTGCGAGGGAATTATATGAATTAGAAATGCATAAAACGTTTTAGAACCCCTAGTTTTGAATTCGTTGACCGGAACAAGACAAGAAATTAATAATATGCCTTACTGACAGAGTGGAGCGGAAAGCACAGACGTGTCCAACCGCACCTTTTTTTAAACCCTAGGTAAAAATATGTTGTTACCTGACCATATTCACCCCGCTGATTTCGATGGCGGCCTTCGTTTGCCGCGAAATCGTGGTAATTCATTTCATATGCCTGATGACACTTTTACATTTTCTCATTTTTGAGCGATTTTCACTCCGTGAAGAGATATTTTGAGATACTGCGGGTAGTGACGAGGATTGGCACCCCCATTTCAAGAAGCATCCACTGTTTTTGATATGATGTAAGATATTACACAGGAGAGCTAAAAACTTTTTGGCCGCAGCTTCACTCAAAATGGCTTTGTTCCTTTCACTTTTCACTTGGCGTCAACACGCGCGACTCTTTATCATTCCATGCACGCAAACTAGGGAGCGACTTATGGACCGTTTTTCGTCCATGCGCACCGGTTAGCCATACTCTCTCGCTGATCATAGACGACTAGTCGAGTGAGATCGCAGAGAAAAGTCGCTCCAAAGACCGTCCCCTAATGTAAACAATCGCTTAATGGAAGGGGGCGGCTCTTATCTTTCAAATTTTGAGGTTCAATGCAAATAAAGCGAAACCTTTACCTATTGATTGCAACACCCTTGGCGCTTTCCGACTGAATCACCGTTATTTAGACTCATTCAGTATCATTAGTATTAATAGAAATTATGGCCGTTGTGTAAAAATAATTTTCAGACTCCTCGTTCTCCGTACAATCGACATGAGTGTAGATTACGTGAAAAGCCCGCCCGGCATCGTAAAGGTTAGATTTCTGTAAGAGCCACGAGTAAGTAGATTCATTTTAAGATCATTCAAATCGTCATCGGTATCATTCTCCTGGGTACCACGTGGGGCGGGTAAGAAATATATGAAACAATAGCAGAAGCAATAGTACGGGCCTCTCCCCCCGTTTTATTGGTTTCGTTCAATTTGGGTACTCTGAATATTGCACCAAATCTGTTGTGTTTTGTACAACACCTCTTATGTTTTAATCCAGTCAAAGCTTGCTCTTATTTTCGCCGGTCGATAAAACATAGCTAAGGTGCCGTAATCGCCCAGGTATCGCCCACTTTTGTTTATTCCTGGTTCTACGACTATCTCTTACGCTTAGTGGGGATTGGTGGGCGATTGTGACACTCTACTTCTAGCCGTTGAACAGATCACGTTGCCCGAAACAGTCAGAAGGAGAAAATGAGTGGGCGAGATACGAGGTGTTGTACAAAACCAAATAGATTTGGGGTGGTTAGTCTCTGAGCCAATTCGTTTGGAGCAATGTCAAAACATATATCAGAACGGCCTCATAATCACACTTGCTGCATATTTTCACATGCCCATTTCAGTTTCCGTTGGAATGACACATCAGACATTTGCATTGTCTTCATTGGAACACTCACTATTGTCACATTCATCATCAACATCATCATCCTCATTCTGCGCATCGTTGGCACCAATCTGAATCTCAACCGTTTTGTAAGTTAGCTAGCGATGATTGATCATAGGCTTTCTAAATCAATAGTCAAATGCATTACTCATTCTTCTAATCTCCTTGGAGCTGTTGTCTCTAAGTTCGATAGCCAACCGAGGTTAGAAGAATGAGAAAAGCATTTGACTATTGATTTAGAAATTATAGTTGATAAGCCGATTAGCTCTTTTCGAACTCGAATACCTTCAGAGATGTAAAAACAGACATCAAGAAAATAGATGATTGAAAAACTTCTACGCAGCATTCTCTTATTTGACACACAGGAAAAGAAATATTGGCAGTTTGTTTCAAATTGACAATTCCTCGTCATTTTGAAACTGCCATATGTGACAGATTAACGGACAAGGATGGGCATTTTCAAACTGAATGGGGGAAATTTGAAGTATTCATTCTCTGTGAAAAGATTCGTCGCAGGAACACATCTACAACCTCGCAAGCGCCATTCTCTACGGAATCGCCACTGGCATCCTCATCTACTGGCTCATTGTCTCTTGGGGAAGATACGGCAATTCTCATCCTTATTCACAAGTTGCCGCGGCGGTATGAAGTTAACATTTGTTTGTCTCAACGTAGAAAATATTCAGGTTATGTACCTTATCATGACGATTCTCTACTCCCACGATTACCACCCCGTTGGGTACTCGAGAGTGTGATATATCGTCGAAGAATATTGGACGAGATACACAATCAAGCCCTTGGCCACCCTTAGAAATGATCTAAACGACATTTCACTTATCTACACAAATATTCTCATATATTTTTGCCCCAAACAAGTAGAAGTTATTGACATTTTATTCGATTTCACTTCCTCTATATGCCCCATCACTCCCGATATACTTCCCTCCGTGTTCTCTGTTCTGTATTATGTAGGTACATGGCCTGTATTATGCACATATCAATTTGCTGTAGATAAAATAAATTAAAATAGCCTGCAAATAAATTTTCCTTATACCGTATGGGGAAATACGGCATAAAGATGATACTAAATATTGATAGATACTTGAAGCATTGCGAACACATGTCAACTAGAGAATATGCGGGGTGAACATATTACCATAGCAGCTGTATACTGCACTTAAGATTTAGCGATATTCAAATATTTAAAATATATTTATAAATCTCCAAGTCTAGTTGATAATCGTTCTTCTGCTGTGAGTCATCATAATCTGTTAGCATATTTTATGCCGGCATATCGTTCAACGATTTCAACCAGTCGATTACTGGGCCAAGAATGATAGACTATACTGGAGGACAACATAGGAAACGCTATTCACAAACTCTTTTCCGGAGTCTTTCACCCCTTTTGCATGTTCATTTTGCGCTCCATACTCCATTTGCATGATGAGAAGATAGTTCATAGCATTCCCCCGTTCATTCGACTCATTCTTCCTCTAGACAACGGTTGGTTGCTCCTTCCCCTTTCTCTTCTCTGCTACTCGTTGATTCTCACTTGGTTCTATCCCCGTACAGTATACCCTTAGCAAGGCAATCAATCGATATTTGCTGTTTGCGTTGTGAACTGATAACCAATTTTGAAGAATCGTCGTTCTCCGTGCAATGGATGTACTGAAATACGTAGACAGGGCTGTAATCTACGCTCGCAGCACACCCGGCATCATCAAGGTTAGATTTCTGGAAGCGTCACGAGCAATTTCATTTTCCGATCATGCAAATCGCCATAGGCTATGTTCTGTCGGTTTGGACGTGGGGCCGGTAAGAATGACAATGGCATCTTGACAATGAGACATTGACAATATGAACGACTTCATTGATCTGCACAGATACGATCGCTCTAATTGAATTACTATGTAAATACACTAATAAAACTGTAAAGATAACAGATGTTATAAAATTTGAAAGCTATAAGAAGTTAAGAAGTCTTCGAAATATGCAGTTGCAACAGCCTCCTCTCACCATCCCTTTTCAGTTTCTTCATACATGGCGATATCGATCTGTGCCTTGCCTTCGTTGGAGTCATCACCACAGTCACAACCATAAGCGACAGCTGTATCTTCTCTACGCGCCTCGTTGAAGACGACCTGAGCTTTGTTGGTTGATTAGCAATTTGTCAACAGAAGAGCCTTTTATTAGAACAAATATCAAAGGAAAACATGTAAATTATTGTTTCTGCAAACTTATTTAACCAACTACTATAATAATGAAAAAGAACTGACAAAGTATTCACAAAGCAAAAGCATTAGAGCCACTTGAATAAATAATTACAGGAGCGTACCTACAACCTCGTGTGCGTGGTTCTCTACGGAATCGCCACTGTCATCATCTACTGTCATTATGATATCTCGAGAACTAGTGACACTTTTGAACTTCTTCTCCACTTCTCCAATGTAAACTACTTTATCGTGGTATGAATTGAATCTTGAGTTTCTCCAAATACATATGAGTATTTAGATTCTGTACCTCGTCATGACGATTCTCTACTGCTGGGGTAAGTATGTATAAAAGTAGGCAGGTGCACCGTGCCACCTGAGAATCTAAAAATGTTTATCCTAAAAAAGCATTTTTAGCCCGAGCCCGATCGTGGTTTTATAACAACCGCAGACCCTACCTGCCTTACTACTATCCCGAAGGATACAAAAGGGTGTGAGGGACCGTCGAAGAACATTAACGAAGAGACACAATCAACCATTGTCCACCCTTAGAGTTATTAATGGCCAAAACGACATTTCACTTACATTAGAAACATTCTCATATATTTTCTTCACTAAAGAGTAAGTGAAATGACAATTTGCCTGCAAAGATGGAAATTTTCCTTATACGTAGGAACCCGCACAGCATAAACCTGTTCATAACCAATCTTGACAAATAGATATATGCTACATTGCAAACATAAGTATTATGCATCCTATCTTCCGTCTCTTCTCATGTTATGTTCGACCTCTTCTTGAATATTCAGCCGAGATTTGGAATCCTAACGACATTGCCAGCATCGATTTGTTAGAGAACGTTCA